>JASCZW010004907.1:10000-161728 GCA_034211315.2 Aedes japonicus
TGAAGAACTTATTGGAGCTAAAAGTTTTTATTTAATGTAATAGATACTGTTCAGTACAACAAGGCAGGACTTGGATAGCTCCAGTGCTCATTATGTCTTTATTACGTAAAGTACGATAAATAAATTATAATGTTTTGAACCTGCTAGTACCAACGATGTGAAGAGAAAGTAACGATAGGTGTGATAGCGTTCGGTAGGCTATGAAATTGAATAGAAGTAGTTTGAAATTGCGCGTAGTCTTAGCCATTTTCAAAAGTTTTACAATGTTTACAATTAGGGCATGTGCTTGTTGTATGTTTATTAGAAAGTCGTTACATAAAAGCAGTTGTACCCTTCGTGCTTTTTCAGCTATTCATGACAAGCGAAACTTAAATGTGGCCGATAGCTGTAGCCTCGTATGAGTAGCAGCTCGGCAGAAGTGGAAGCTCTACAATTGCAATAGCCTGTTCAACAATTGACAAATTCTCCTAGTGAAGATTTACTTGTCCAAACTAACGTAACCTTTTACAAGCCCAAAATATTTATGAAGGAGTTATTTTATTATTTTCGGATTAAGTCAAGATCTAATCGTTACAACCAACTCAAACTTCAGCCCAGCAATAGCAGTGGCATGAGTGGCATACATTTTAATATGTAATGAATCCGATGAATTTTCAATAATTCATTTTATTGGCTCAGAGATCCACTTATAATACTTGTAAATTACGTGGTCAACGGTCATGGGCGGTAATTTTTTACCGCAGTGTGAATATCGATGTGAACCACTGCCTGATTGTCTTATGTACATATAGTGGCCTCATTTTGACAGACGAACACTTAATTTAGTTAAACATCCAATGGGGGAATAGGGGAACCCGGAATCCGCAACGTCACCAGGTGTGGCCAATGTGACCGAATACTCTCAGGTTGACCACCAGCGGTATTGATTTGTAAAATCATGAAGTTTGATGTGTCGCAAGCCAGGGTTTGACATCATTCGAAATCTGGCTACTTCCCTGGGGGAACCCGGAATCCGCAACGTCACCAGGTGTGGCCAATGTGACAGAATACTCTCAGGTTGACCACCAGCGGTATTGTTTTGTAAAATCATGAAGTTTGATGTGTCGCAAGCCAGGTTTGATACAGTTCTAACTCTGGCCATTACACTGGTAGAGTACTTCCTTCACGATTCCCGATAATGAATCCGGAACTACGGAAAATAACGAAATGTCCGCTACTCTTCCAAAAATTAAGATAAATTTGTGATCGTATGGAAAAAGTTGCATCTAATATGGTTAAGGGTACGCAGAGTTACAGATAAATTAAAAAGGAGTTTTTCAACATAAGAAGTGACTGACAGACTTGTTATGAATTCTTGTTTCTGAGAAAAATAAAATATTTCCGATTTTCAAGTAACATAAAAAATAACGAGCTGCAGAAAATTAGCACATTTGACATAACCTCAAAGTATCCGTGATATCTCCAGTGCCCGGAAGTCAAATCAAATTTTGATTAAACATGCTAAAACAAGAATAAATTCCCCGTCGAACGCTTCTAGTTTCATCAAAATCGGTTAATTATTCACCGAACTGTATCACTTTGAATCTGGACAAAATTTTGCTAGTCTTCTCCTTTTTGATCATCCCCTGTATTTTTAACCTTATTCACGTGTCTAATGGATGTCCTTTCAACCAGTAAAATAAAAAATATCACTACAAAACACTTGACTTATATTCATTTGTTTCATAGAATCATAGAATACACAATTACACATAGTGGCTTCATATCTATGATTTGGCAGCATTATGAGCCATTACAAACAAACATCCACTTTCAAACCCTGATAAAGATAAGGAAATATTGCTTTCAATACACAAGATATCCATGTTTTTTCATTTAAATTAAACAAAGGAGTCCACACTCCTCCGAAGATAGCCCCATTGTTACTCCTGATTGGAAACATTCCATGTCAACACCTTTGGAACAATTTATTCAATTAGAAATCAGAATCGATTAATACCTAGACTGAATCATTTCATGTAGAGGACTGGTGTCCGTAAACAATCAAGGGCTCTGATTGTTAATAAGGTTTCAAATGCTCTGATTGTCAATAAGGGTTCAAAGCTTCAATCCATTAACAATGATTAGTGAAAATTATCATCGCTTTCGGTTAGATAATTCATTCCAATTAAATGAAGCTACCCATTCATTAGCATTTGCAAATGCGTATTGACAAGCGAAGATTATCTTAATTAATTTTAAATATTAAAATTATTATCCCATCTCGCTCACTGATGACGTGGGGCAACTTCAAGTGTATGTGTGTTTCATAGACTCCTGTCCTCCTTATTCGATTATTGATTGTCTAAAACAGGTCAAATAGGTATATTTCGCTATAACGATTGAACAATGACAGATTTTTCGCAAACTCACAACAATATTAGGCACATGGTCGATTAAGTGGCTAAGTTTTTGCCGATCCACGTTTCCTGTTAGAGGGTAGAGGATAATGTTTCAAACAGTTGTAGACCATTTTAATAACAATAAGTCAACATAACATAAACCTAGCACGCGCGGAAGTATTGTTTTAATTTTTCTTTCAGCGTAAATACAAAAATTTAGTTTCTTAAGAATGAAAGATACAAAAAGAGTGAATAAAAGGGCCTTGTGGGGCTCCCAAAGCTGCGTAAATAGGTATTGATCGGTCTCCTTTAAATCTAACAACCTGATCACGGTTGCTTAGGTATGAATTAAGCCATTTGAGGAGTTTGGGCTGAATTCCCATTTTTTATTATTTAAATATTAGCATAGGTATATCGACACGGACAAATGCTTTACTAAAATCTGTGTACAAAACTTCTATATGGTTTCCGTTATCCATTGCTTCCAGAGAATAACTAACGAATTCTAGTAAATTTGTGATTGTCGAACGACGTTTAAAAAATCCACGCTGGTTAGTAGTTATTTTATTTTTGCTTTGGTTAAATAATTTTTCAAACACAATGGCCTCAAAAAGTTTTGGAATGCTAGAGATCAGAGCTACGAATATCAGATTGCTTTACCAGACCTTAAAATAGGCACTAGAAATGAGCTCTTCCATTATTTTGGAAAGTCTCTGGATTCCAGTGACATTAAAAATTCAAAACAATGGAGATTTGAGCTCAGCTGCTAAAGTCTTCATAAACAAAGGAGCAGCTCCAGCAGGTCCCGAGCCTTTGGATGCATCTAAATGTTTTAACCCTTCCAAGATTTCGTGCACATAGATTGGATTCACGCTTATGTCACTGGAATATTCAGGATACAAACCAAAGTATTGCCGATCACGAACTGCTGCTGAGTATGTTGTGTATGTATCTTGAAAAAAGTTGGCAAATAATTGAACACTTCTTCTGTATTATTACTTTCACTTTTGCCAAAATACATACGGGATGGAAGATTGTCTGATTTTAATTCGGTATTCATGTAATTAAAAAAGTTTTTTGGACAAGATTTAATTCAACGTTCAATTTTTGAACTATACTCCTTAAATGCATTGACTAATCGCCTATTCGCCTATTTAACAATAGTCCTCAGAAATGAGAAATTTATCAAGATGATGATGACTATGATAAAGATTAAAATTATTTAAAACGCAACACATGTTAAACGCGGGCTCGTGTACATCATAGTTGATCCTCGATTACCGGAAGAAAGCATGTAAACGGAGGTTGTGTTGTCGCTTGTTGATATCAAGGAGACTAAGTAGCTTGGAGCAATTGATGTACAGGAGAATCAGCCAGCATCATCATTCCAGTTCGAACAAGCGACACGTATGGTCGAATTTTTTTTTGCTCTCTCGTAGAAAATGTGGTTTTCACCGTTTTTCCCCGAGTGGGACCGGAATCGCTCGAAGCAGCGCGTCGTGGCGCAGTATGGCAACTCCTTTGTGTTCGGCCACGGATCTTCAAACTGCCACATGCAATCGCGGTACCTCCACGCAACCACTCGCCGATGGAATGCTCTACGACTAGGAGCAAATGGTTGAGTTCTTTCAAGAACTGTACCGCCAACTTCGTTTCTGACGCTCAAAAGAAGAACAGCTCAAAGCCGCCACATCCGTAACGATGAAGTTCTTGTGCAAGCATTGACCGTAAACGCACTATCTGCATCCTCAATTAGAATGTACCAAGGCCAGATCTGGCCAGTGTTTCTCAATGAAGGCAGCATTTTTTTGTATGCTCTTCGTGCCCGTTAACCGCAAGACCCGAAAAAAAGAAGAGCGGCTTTGACATCTACCACTGTTTGTCAGCGTTTTTCGGAAGCTTCCTGTAGAGGAATTGCTTCACGTCACTGTTCGCATCCTTGCTGGGGAGCGTAAAATACCCGGTATCCTGCCAGTCATTGCCATCGAGCGACAGGTATGTCTCGTCGTTCATGATCACAACCATTTTCTTCTTCTTATTCTCCATCTTCTTCTTCTTTAAGTTAAATATTAGTTAATATGAGTTTCAAGCTTATTGCTTTCCAATTAGATTTTCGCTTGTTCTCAAGTGTGTTCTAAAAGTTGTTTCGATCAAAATTTGGTAGACTTAAACTTGACGCATTTACTTTCATCTTGCATTAAAAAACATTGCACACCCCTCATTTTAAAAATGTGTGCGTGTAGCATCATGTATCTATTTTGATTTTGAGATTAGCACTTCAGTTATCAAAATGTCGTCGAAGGAAGAGAAGCAACTCATCAAAATTTTGCACGTGCATGGCGAAAATCCAAACTACTCTAACGCCAAGTTGGCGAAATTTTTGAATGTGGCTAAATCAACTTTTACAAACGTATTAAAAGTGTTCGGTGAACGTTTGTTGACAGCCAGGAAAGCTGCATCGGGGAAAAATCGAAAGCCGGAGGCCACAGCGACGACAAAAAGAGTTGCCCTGCTGTTTCGGGCGGAACCCTAACCTCTCCGTCCGAGATGTCGCAAAGAAGCTGGGAATGGCGCCTTCAACCGTGGATAGAGCTAAAAAACGAACTGGACTGTCGAATTACAAGAAAATGGTAACTCCAAATCGCGACGATAAACAAAACACGTAGGCCAAAGCACGATCGCGAAAGTTGAACACGACGATGATGGCGAAGTTTGATTGCGTGGTACACGACGATAAAACTTACGCCAAGGAAGACTTTAAACAGCTTCCTGAGCAAGAATTTTATACGGCAAGCAGATATATCTGGTGTGGCAGGCCACCTGTACCTGTGGCTTTCAGAGCAACGTTTAAATTGCGACCGGAATCGTCAACCAGGAAATTTATCTGAGCGAGGGCCTACAAAAACGTCTACTGCCTTTTCTGACGCGACACAATTGTTCCGTTTTATTTTAACCGGATTTGGAATCGTGCCATTACTGAAAAAAGCCATGGAGTGGTATGCTGCCAACAACGTTCGAGTGGTGCCCAAGGACCAGAACCCACCCAACACGCCAGAGCTCCGCCCAATCGAACAATATTGGGCCCTCCGCCCAATCGAACCATATTGGGCCATCGTCAAGCGGAACCTTATGAAGACTCAAAAAGCTGTTGTGAGCGAGAAACAGTTCAAGGCAAACTGGTGTTCTGCGGCGAATAAAGTGGACAAGGATAGTGCACAAAATCGTATGGCAGGTGTTAAACGAAAGACTCGGCATTTCGCATTAGGTAAGAAGGAAGCTTAGCTGAATATTTCTCCTGTATTCCTGTGTACTAACTTAACTTGAAAAAGAGAAGGAATTTGACATATTAATAAGAACTTTCATCGACTCACACACATTATTTGACCAAATTTTGGTCGGAACACCCTTTAAATGCACTTCCACAGTTATTAATTGAGAGCTTTTGATGCCAGGTACCATTTTTGCATTAGTATGGTTGTGTGGAAAGCACAATCTTGTCAAAAGACCAGGGGGTCGAGAAATTTTTCCTTAACGAAAAACTCCTAGATCTGACCGGGAATCGAAACCAGCCACCAGCAGCATGGTGTTGCTTTGTAGCCGCGCTTTTATCGACAGAGCGAAGAGAGAACCCATGATCACAAACACGTTGCGCTTTGCAGGGAAGACATCCTGGATGAGCACCTTCTGCCGCTGCTTTTGGTGGTCGCTTGCACCTCCGGCACGGCCACCTCGACTTCTGGGTTATCATGACGATGTCCATGTTGGTCAAATACCTTTTGACCATTTGGCCAGTCATACCGACCACATGGGCCAAGGCGAGGTAGGATTTCACCACCTTGCCTTCCGTCTTCCGTTTCATCGCTTTCTGCACCTTTCGGTTAGGCAAAACCTTCGGACGGTTGGAACCCGACTTGCGCTCGATGCTCTAATCTTTCTCAAGGAGCGCCAGCATCTTGTAAATGGCTGCTCGGCTTGTAAAAGTCCTATGGCAACCGTAAATGAGCCGATAGAACTATCATTTTTTTTATATAGCCTACTTATATTTATTGACTATTCAACGGTCGACCCATCACCAGGTGGCAGTATAGTCGCATGAAAAATCGATGAATTTGGTCTGTTTTTTCAATGAAAGCCTCATATGAATTAGAAAGTTATGTACATGGAGGAGTAGTATGTTGAAGAGAAATCAAAGAGACTGTGTTTAATACGTTGGAACGGATGCAATGATTTCTAGCTCCGTATATGTTTCTTTGATGAAAAATATTTTCTTTGATCATGTGCTTGGGATGGGAGACTGCTTTCTTCAAAGAGTGCAGACTATCTGAGCGTCTGTCTCCATGTCAGGATCCGCTCAAAACAGCGTATGTTTTTCATGTTAGGTGATCGTCGTCTTCGTGTCAGCTTGGAATTGTAAACAGTGTTGCGCAGAATGGTTTTCGGCTAGACAGAGAGTTGATCAAGGCCCAACAAGCCGGCCTTAAAAATTTAAAGTTGCAAGTAGTACAAAAGTAAGCACGGACCAGAGCAATTGGCAGAAACTTAGGCAACGAAATTATGATAACGTGTAGAAAATCGGAATATGTAACATGTCTGCTTTCGAGGTTTTGATAGCATAGACGACGAGCTTCAACCGCGTTACTTAGAACTCTCTTAGGCATGAAAGAAGTGGGCATCAAACGGCTACCTTCTACCAGAAATGTGGCACCATCGGTTTGGTAGTGCTAAGTAAATTGCGTCAAAACGAGATTGGATGGCTTTCGGTCAATGCGAGGCTGAGTGTGTAGGCTGAGTATCAAGGGCCGTTTCCTCATGGGTAGTATTGATGTAGCGGCTATAGGTATTTCGGCACCGAACTTGAAAAATAGTGCCAACTTGGGCACCGAAGGATGCTAAGTTCGAACATAGCTCCCCGAACTACAAATTTGATAATCTACAAGACAACCATTAGACCGGAAGTCCGCTACGGTCACAAAACATGGGCAATAGGGTGCCATTAGAATGGATGGTGAAAAATCCATCGAATTAAAAAAAACGACATTGCTCACATGCTTCATTACCCCAAAATATGATCGTAGGTGAAATTTAGGTGTGTCTCTAATCGATGAAAGTTTTGAAATAATTACCTGTAAAATTTTACCTAAATCTTTCGTTCCAATTATTGGCACTTCTAAATTTTCCAGAGAGAGGCACCTATCCGAAAAAAAAAATCGATTTTCGTTTTGTTCTTTTTCGTGGATGAAAATGTCATGATTAAGCTCAAATTTATCATGGGGTCATATTTTGGGGTGCTTAACATCTAAGCAATGTCATTCTTGAAATTTTCAAATGTCATTTTCATTGGAACTCTAATGTAGAATGCTCCGTCTCGCGTTGGAGGACGAACGCGGCCTTGGCGTCTTTTAACGGAAGGTGCACTCCCATCGCTCACACTGCCAAAATCGGTTGACTACGGTGGGCTGGGCATGCCATAAGAATGTAGAGCGACAACTCATTTAAAATAATTCTCGATCCACTTAGCAACGGGCAAGTAGAAGGCGACCTGTATATCCTTCGCAGACTGCGAGGCTGGCGAAGTGAAGTCATGAACTGAATAGAATGATGAAACTTTATTCACTAGAGGCCCTGATTGGTAAGGTAAGTAAATTACATTAATCTTTGCAAACGGAATTTTGTAATAAAAAATATCAATGGTGTAGTTTTCGTAGAAAGGTAATAAACATTCCTGAATATTTGCATCACTCAACCAGAGTTTTGAATTTTTCATCCAAGAGTATAGTGGTAGAGCTCAATTCAAAGTAAATCTGGACGCACGGTTTAATACACCACCGCGTCCCTGGTGATTAAAACAAAAAACGTTTGACAGGCATTTGTTGATGTTTCATTGACGAAGAAATTGATGGAAATTTTTCTCGATTGATCGCCGCATCTCGAAATTACGGATCACGGAACTTGAGAAAAGAAAATTAATTGTACACAAACCTAGCAAAAGTGTCTTGTAATCGTACGTTACAAGGATACTCTGACTGTGAATAGAGCAAAGCGCATCAATCATAAAAGGGGCACTAGTGACATAGCGCTGAGGAGGAGGGTGATGAGGTACGTGAAAAGCAACTCTGGCGTCTCCATACGTGGTTTGGCAAAGTAATACGATTCCAACTTTTCCACCGTGCGTAACATTCTTTCATTCATTCTTTGGGCAGCAGTGTAACGATCGACGGCGATGAGTTCCAGGTAAATCGATGAATTTGTCTATCTCGGTTCACTGGTTACTGCGTACAATGATAACAGCCGTGAGATCCGGAGGCAGATTCGTGCCTAATATGGGTTCCACAAGCAACTACGGTCAAACAAACTTAGCTCCCGTACAAAGTGCATCCTGTACAAAACGCTAATAAGACCGGTTGTTTTCTACGGGCATGAGACGTGGACAATGCTTGAAGAGGACCTGCGAGCACTCGGAGTTTTTGAGCGACGGGTGTTAAGAACTATCTTTGGTGGAATACAGGAGGATGGACTATGGAGGCGAAGGATGAATCATCAGCTCACTCGCCGGCGAACCCAGTATTCATAAGGTGGCAAAAGCTGGAAGGATACGCTGAGCAGGACATGTTGCGATAATGTCGGGCAACTATCCTGCAAAAATGGTGTTCGACGGGAATCTTGTTGGTAGAAGACAACGTGAGGCGCAACGAGCAAGATGGTCAGACCAGATGGAGCAAGACCTAGGGGGTACAAGATGTCCAAGGGATTGAAGAATACCAGCCCCGAATCAGGCATTATGGAGGGATATTGTGTATCAGGCGATGTTATAGTATTGTGACGTTATGCCATGTAAATAATAACATTCTTTCAAGAGATGAATATAAGTCTTTTTGTGACAGTATACATCCGAATCGCTCCCTGAAACACATTTAGTGCCCAAAACGCGAGCACGATTACTATACGAATGAGTTTTGACGAAATTTGATAGCTGTATTTTAATGGATTATAAACAAATCCCCGGACGAAAATATTACCTGGCAGCTGGTCGTCGGGATGTCCCTTCCAGGTATAAAGTGTCCAGTGTCTTAAAAAACGGATTTTAACCCTTCATTCGACACAACACAAGACCAACGTTGAGTTTTGTCCGAATCTAGCCAGCTGCCACTACTCTAAGGAGGTACTAGAATGGTAAAGGGCGATACGGTCAAAATTTGGTCAATATCAACTTGACGTATTTCTTTCAATTTTGCATTTAAAAAACCTGAACACCCCTCATTTTGAAGGTGTGTGTGTGTGTAGAATGTTGCTCCTATTTTGATTTTGGAATTCACTCTTCAGTTGTCAAAATGCCGTCCAAGCAAGAAGAGCAGCGTATCAAAATTTTGCTCGCGCATCGCGAAAATCCGAGCTACTCGCACGCAAAGTTGGCAAAATCGCTAAAAGTTGCCAAATCAACCGTTACAAATGTAATTAAAGTGTTTGGGGAACGTTTGTCGACAGCCAGGAAGTCTGGATCGGGGGGAAATCGAAAACCGGAAGCCGCTGAGACGACAAAGAGAGTTGCCGGTAGTTTCAAGCGAAACCCTAACCTATCTCTCCGAGATGCCGCAAATAAGCTGGGTGTATCGTCTACAACCGTGCATCGAGCCAAAAAACGAGCCGGACTATCGACTTACAAGAAGATAGTGACTCCAAATCGCGATGATAAACAAAATACGACGGCCAAAGCGCGATCCCGGAGGCTGTAAACGACGATGCTGACGAAGTTTGACTGCGTGGTAATGGACGACGAAACCTACGTCAAAGCCGACTACAAGCGGCTTCCGGGACAGGAGTTTTATACGGCAAAAGGAAGGGAAACGGTAGCAGATATTTTCAAGCACACGAAACTGTCAAAGTTCGCAAAGAAATATCTGGTTTGGCAAGCCATCTGTACCTGTGGCTTGAAAAGCAGCATTTTCATAGCTTCCGGGACTGTCAACCAAGAAATTTACGTGAAAGAGTGTTTGAATAAACGACTGCTGCCTGTCCTGAAGAAACACGGTTGTTCCGTACTGTTTTGGCTGGATTTGGCATCTTGCCATTATGGTAAAAAGGCCATGGAGTGGTACGCCGCCAACAACGTGCAGGTAGTTCCCAAGGACAAGAACCCTCCCAACACGCCAGAGCTCCGCCCAATTGAGAAATACTGGGCTATTGTCAAGCGGAACCTAAAGAAGACCAAAAAAACTGCTAAGGACGAGCAGCAGTTCAAGGCAAACTGGCTTTCTGCGGCGAAGAAGGTGGACAAGGTGGCTGTACAAAATCTGATGGCAGGGGTCAAGCGTAAGGCCCGGCAATTCGGATTTGGAAAAGCGGAAGCCTAACTGAATATTTTTCCTGAATTTTATACTAATTGAACTTGAAAAAGAAACTTAATTTGATTTTTTAAATAAACGATTTCACCGATTTACACGCGTTTTCCCTTGACCAAATTTTGACCGTATCACCCTTTATGTGGCAAACAATGTTAATTTCGTCGCCAAAGAGATTAATCCTCCGAATTGTCCTGAGTTCAGAGCGATCGAAAAATATTGGGCAATCATCAAGCGAAAACTTCGAGAATGCGGTAAAGAAGTGACAAATGCACAACAAATGCGTTTAAAGTGGAATAGGTACAGTGTCACCAGCGACTGTGCAGATCATGATGGCATCGATCAGAAGTAAAGTGCGACAGTTCGTTCGAAACGGTGAAATGTAATAACTATTTATATATCGTTTGAAATAAATACCCTTTGATTTGAAGTTTTGATCAACCGTGTATGTTGTTTAATTCTTGAGTTATGATCACTTGAATGCGTCCAAATTTACTTTGAATCGGGCTTTACTCGATATGAAATGATGCTATCATGTCAAAGCACAACAATTTTCCTAGGACACCTCAGCATTTGCAAATGCAAAATAAACAAGACCGAGCGCGACAGTTTTCCAATGAAATGTGGAAAGCGTATGTTTCTAATGTGGAGTCGCAAATATGACTCCGCCCGTGGCCTTAACTCGCGAATGTGATTAATCACGGTTTATTGGAGCACACATAATGATCTAAACGTATGCATCAGAAAATCATCATACGAATACGACAGTTTCCGGTGCTCACCGCAAATGGGGTCATGTTCAGAAATGTACTCATTCTCACGCGGTTTCAAGCGCCAGCTGTCCATGGCAGCCGGACATGCGATAATTTATTTTGTTTGATCTGTACACGTCACTGAATCATTCAACACGTTGTGCTTGGTGTCATCGTCACAACCATCTACCTCCAGCGAAATAAGACGAAGCCGACGATAACGACAATTGCAGGATAGCAAATTCTAATCTATTCAATGCGGCACGTATTTTCCATTCTGCGTGAGGTATTGCATTTCTAACAAAATGCCATTAGAGCGTTGTGGACGGTTTTTGAGTTGCAGTTTTGGTACTAGCTCAGAATACTAGCGGGTCATTTTAAAATTTCCTACCAATCAATGGTGGCATAGATGTACAAATTTCTAGATTAGGACGCTTTCCGGATTAAATGACATATAACATCACTTCACCCACGAGGTATACGCAAAATTGAAAAACTCTCGGGTATTAAATTAAGTTAATCCTATAATAACAGCCAGCGGCACGATACAACCACGATCGTGTTGGCTGAGCTGTACACGATGACTGTGGAAGAGCAAAGAAGTCACCTATTTAGCCAAACGGGGCGAGCTTAGAATAAATCCTCCGCAAACTTTTCATCCTTTTGGCCGCCAGCTATGAGGCAGATGTTTTTTGCTGCGAAACATTCTCAACAGAATAAATTCAACAACAGAGTTCACCCGGAGATGGAAATGTAATTTTTGGTTGGAAGAGTCCAAAAATAATTTCAAGAACCGTTAAATGAGATAGCACTGATCGCTTTAAATATTCCGTGTATAGAGAATAGCTTATTATGTTTTATAGTTTAACGTGAGACTACGTTTATCTACGACTACGAGTATCAATTCAAAATTTTGGAAAATGAGAGCATTACGCTTAAGTGAAAGGTTTTTGAACACTGAAAACTCTCGTTCAACTCACCAAAACGACCTCATGCATACATCATTCGAATGGAAAAAATTGCAATATTTTGCATCAAAATTTGAATAATGCACTACAAATCTACATTTGAACAGGTTGAAAATTGGATTTTCTCTTCCAGGGTATTCAAAACCGAGTAGCAAATGGTCCAAAATTGTCTCTTTTTGTGTTTCATTAAGATTCCGTTCATGTTTGTTTTTCATTAAGATTCCGTTCATGTAAATGATGATGATTTTTGTTCCATACTACATTCGCGTGAACTTCTTTTCTCCAGACTAAAGGGTGTCCCACATCAAATTGCATCACGGAAAAAACGCTGTACAAAATTACACATTGGGTATTTTATCTTGAAAATTTGGGTAAAAGTAGTATAGAGTGTATTTTTTGTTGTATTTTTATCGCTGTCAGTTTTTCGAATATTGGAAAAAAATACGTCACCCAGAGAGCAGCGTCGCAAGCACGTGAAAGCGTTTAAGCGGAATCCCCAATGCTTCAGTCAGGGATGTGGCTCAAAAGTTTGAATCTGTCGTTCAGAAAGCCAAGGACCGGAAGGGACTGCATACATTCAATGTGCAGAAGGCTCAAAGTCGTGACGAACGGCAAAATACGGTGGAAGAGTGTACACCCAGATGCTGACGAAGCCTAATTGTGTCATCATGGTTGACGTGACTGAGGTCAAGGCGGGATTCCGGCAGCTTCCAATGCTACTGTTCTTCACCGCCAAGAACAAGTTTGATGTTCCGGATTAAGTAAGGTAGCAGAAACTTCTAAAAATATACATAGTGATACACGATTTGGCAAGCGATCTGCTCACGTGGCAAACGGAGTACGCCGTATGTGGCTTCCGAGATTGTAAACGTGGTGATCTACCTCAAATAGTGTGTACAGAAGGGTATGCTTCCTCTGTTAAAGTTACACGAGGGCCCTACGATCTTCTGTACGTATCTAGCTTAGTGCCACTATTCAAATGTTGTCCTGGAGTGGAGTGTTGTACAGAACCCAATGAGAGAGTTAAGCGTAAATTGCGAGCGTACGAGTACGGTAAGTCGAATGAAATTAATATGCCAAGAGCATACTAATGGGAAATTTTTTTTTTTTGTATGATAATTCGAAAAGGATCGGTCAACTAGGTAATTTTCTACAGCGTTTTTTTCCGTGATGCAATTTGATTTGGGACACCCTCTATGCTACTCAACATCAGCATATAGCACGCTAGACGAATCGAAATGATTTCAGTGTTACCGCCCAAACACAATGATAACGGAAACGAAACGGATAACGGCAATTTTGACAGTTGCTGCAAATGACTTCGATATGTCCAATTAGAATCGGCTTGGATCTAGCCTGTTGTCTTTCCGAAAAGCAAGCGTACTCAGATCGGGCTTTGCCGTTTGCCGTTGCCGTTATCATTGTGTTTGGGCCATTAGACGCTAATTCTCAGCCCGTCCGATTGTGGGAAACAAAGTAACCACGGAGAATCATCTCAGTGTTTCGTTGGCGGCTATCACCGTCAACAAGATGTGCGGCTAGCTGCGTGTGTCCCTGTCCACCTAATGCAATGATGAAATTTCGAGCCACTGAAATCTACAATGATAGGAAACGTCGCTTATGACAACTTGATTTCCAAGATCATCCAAAGTATCTTGCCGCCGGCCATTCTTAGCGACGAAGAGTTGAGTAAACATCTTTCCGGGGTGATAATTTTACAGTGTGTCTCACAATAGGTGTCACCTTTTTCAGTCTTGGTTTATTTCAACTGGGTGATTTTTACAGCGGAATTGATTTTACCCATTTTGCGTGTATTATTTTGACAGCTTATTGCTGAAGATATATAAGCGCTAAATATCAGTAAGGCACAAACGTTGCACGCGGAAATTTTCCCGACTTCACCGGATTTCAACCTTCTTGATTACTTTGTTTGGGGTTATATACTTCACCATATAGGCCCTACGAAAGGACTTACTTTACATCGGTTCAAAAATATTTCGTTAAAAAGCGTTTGCGCAAAGTTTTCAAGGAAAAAGGTGAGAGCTTCGAATTGAAAAAATATGGTTTATTTCCAGAATATGCATCTTTCAAATGAAAATAAATGCTATGATTTGGTTGACTTGTTTCAGTGACACCTATTGTGAGATATCCTGTACATGACGATGTCCTGCTGCCCAGAAAAAACCGGAGAACAAGAACGAAGAAATTAATTTCTAACTCGAACCATGACTACCGTTCTATTTTGGTCTACCAATTAAATTTTACAATAATAGTGATAGTATTTCACTGAAATTTCCATAATTAAACCTAAACTTCCAATGAGCGTTATCAAAAAAAGCACATTTTGGATTGATTGCAGCAATCAGTTGATAATGGTTAAACTGACAAAGATTTTTTATAAGGACCTTACTGAAAAACTCAGCAATGGCTTTTTCCGCAAATACTGAGAACTTATTTTACTAAGCCACCACGAGCATTCCAAAGCGGGAGAATCCTCCTAAACGAAATAATTGCTGATTTGAGCTACAAGTTGGAGTTCGAGTTCTCTGATTCAGAGTTTTATGTTAAAACCCTCATATGAGGTTCGATTTCGTTTGAAAATATGATTTGATGAACTACTTGAAATACATGGAATACACACGCCTAAATGGAAACAATTCCCTTTAAATTATGGGACATTTATTTGTAAACAATTAATTTCTCTGGCATGGGCGCACTTTACCGACACTAAGTATTTATTTGATTCGGTTAAATAGAACCTAAGTACAATAATAAACTGCTCCGAATGACATCAGCCAGGGCTACTTTTGAACCGTTTGTTTGAATGTTTGTTTCGATTGCTACTGAAAACCTGATAAATGAGGTTATAACTTTTGCAGTCAAATAGACTCCATTTCATCAATCATTCATTGAAGTCACATGATGAATTTCTAAAATTTACAGGGTGTCCGAATATTATTCGTACAAAAAAAAAATGTGTTAAAAGTATCTTTTATTGTTGGATTATAAAATCAATATGCATTGTTTGTTAAAGCAATATGTTTGCAAATTACAAGTTTTGTTTGTTCATGCACGCCTTCAAACGTTTCGGGAAGTTATCCACGATGGTCACGAGTTATGCGACCGATACTTGTTTCCAAACCTTTAAAAGAGACGATTTTAGATGTTCTAGTGATTTATGTGGTGTACTGCAGGCTTTTCACTCCAAAATGGACCATACCGAATAGTTCATCGGATTTAATTCCGGTGAGTAAGGATTCCATACATCTTCCGTTAAAAAGCTTGAGAAAATGCGTTCGTCGAGACTAATAGTCTATTTTGCTACATGAGCCGGTGCCCAGTCTACTGTGTCAGTAAGTAGCTTCTGATCTACCGCTTGATTCACTTTCACCCCCCCCGTCTACGATGAAGATCACAGGGGTTTTGCTGGAATTAGTTATTCCAGCCTAAACCATGACAGAAGCGGAATTATGGCTTCTTGAAATACTTCCACGATTTTTGGAAGCAGTAGGAGGCAACTGCCGATCATTTTGGAGTCCGAACGGTGCGTTTTGTTCCTCTCCCTACGCGGTCATCTAGCATACCAAGCTGTTGGTATCGTTCTATTGCGTCACTAACAATAGATTTTGTCATATTTGGGGTCTTTGCAATCACTGAAACAGTTTTTCTTTTTGGAAAAAGGAATGAATTAGAAATCACAACTGTACCTAACTTACTGCGTAGAAAGAAAATGAGTTGCATTCATCTGCAGTAGAGCAGCACCAGGTTGCATATTATTATCATATGCCTATCATTCCATAATTATTTCAGCATATTAATTTATTCACAACTCATTACATATTACACTATTGAACATATATAACCATTCACTCACAGGTATGAAGTTATGAACCCCCAGGTAATCGAAAACTTTTAGAAGCTTCTCGAGTTGAATCCTCAAACTCGCTACATGACTCTGTACCATTTTTACATAACACAGGATTCGCCGAATATTCCTAATCGTGTTTGATTCTTCGACTTCGGCAGAGCTATATTTGCTGCAAAAGTTGGCCAAGTTGATTCCACTAAATCGTTCTTCACTGACGGATCATTGATAAAGGAGCCAGCAGGCTTGGGTATATTAAATGAAATTCAAAGCGCCAATCATAAACTTCAATCCCCTTGTTCCGTTTATGTCGCTGATAAGTACTTTATTTTCACGGATAGTCTTAGTTCCATAGAGGCTTTCCGTTTCTTGAGGCCGGTAAAGCACACTTCGTATTTTCTCATGAAAATACAGGAGCTTCTAAGTGCTCTATCTTCGCGTTATTTGATCATCACCTTTATATGGGTCCTTTCTCATTGTTTGATTCTGGGCAATGAGAGAGCGGAGTCGCTTGCAAAGGTGAGCGCAATGCAAGGCGATATTTATGATCGACAAATCGCCTTCAATGTTTTTTTTTCTTCTATTTTTCGTCAACAATCACTCGTCAGCTGGCAGTATAGATGGAGTAAAGGAGATTCGAAGCGATGGCTAGATTCTATCATCCCAAAGGTGTATAAGAAATCTTGGTTATAAGGTATGATTCGACAATTTAGAATTTAGCAAAAGTTTGTTATGTAAACCATACTTCAAATTCCTACCCATCTTCCCGTCCGTTAAATTGTTATTCCTATTAACCCCGAGACGGCCGCGAGGAATCGGTTCTATTCCCCTAACTTTAGGTTTAAGATAGTTAATGTATATAAATATGAAAACTGGGCTCTGTAAATTTGATTCGATTGAGTCTGTACAAGGCTTGTTCGCGAAAAAATCCGATTCATGCTTTCTTCGGCTGGGGTAATATGGTGCGGTAAAAACAATAAAACACGACTTTCAGTTCTATAACGAATGAAGTAATATTTCAATCAAATGGTTTCATTGTATTAGTTCATCGATGTTTATTATTTGATTTAACAGAACATTTTGTTTTGAACAATAAATCACGATGTTCAATTTTATAAAGTTTTATTTCAATTCTATGGTTTTCTTGAATAAGTTCATCATTTATAATTATTGCGTTTAGTTGGTTTAACAAAACATTTTGTTTTGAGCAATAAAACACGATGTTCAATTCTAGAAAACAAGAAGTTTTATTGCAACTCAAAGTTTTTGTTGCATTAGCTCATCAGTTTTATTGGTCCATATATAAACCTAAATTTTAGTTGAATTGATTCCTATTTTGTATTGATATAACTACGTATTTTTTGCGTGAAGATGCATTTTTCATTCATTTAATTGTTCATTATTTGTCATCTTAAAGCTAGTAATAGTTACTTTAATAGGCTGCATGAAGAAACTACGAACTTATAACATGAGGCCATGTCTTATTCAATTAAATATCCTAAAAAAAATTTTGTTTGCATGTTAGAAGTACGGATTGAAATTAGATTATTTATAAAAATTCGCCCATTCACGCGCCGTCCACTACCAAACTGCTCGACTACACTCGAGCACCCTCTTCCTCCTATTCTCATGGATTGGTCACCGAGGGTAAGAGGAGATGCTCTCGGCCGATAGCGAGAGAGCGAGAGGATAAATAGGCCACCTGCCCCATAGTGGGACGTTTAAGTATGTAAAAGATAAAAGTGTTTGGACGCGCGGAAAACCAGCCGAGTGTTAAAAGAAATAATAGATTAGCTTCGCGAGTGAAGAGTGGCCAGTGGAAGACGCTAATCGAATAGCCGGCCTAAAGACAAATTCGGGTTCGAAATGTGGAAATCGGAGTTCAGGGACCATTATCCCGAAACCCTCATGCGGCGCCAGTGTTAACGGCCATCAAACCGGTCCCCAATAAAGGGCGAACACGAAATTATTGCGACACCGAAAATGTCATGCCAATTTTCTTATAATGTTTAGAATCAAACCAAAATTTTAGGGTAGTTTTATACATATATTTACCTCAAAAATCAAAAGAAAAGTTAATCGATGGAGCCTTGAGTGTAAAATTGAACGCATTTTCGCTTGATGCCCTCCATCAAAGTCTTTACAGTGTCATCCGGTACCAGTTTCTCAGTTTTTTTTTCATTTTCTCAACATGTCCTTCTCGTCTTTGACTGTCTTCTTGCTCTTCCGAAGCTCCCGCTTCATCATTGCCCAGTACTGCTCAACCGGGCGCAGCTCCGGACAGTTTGGCGGATTCATGTCCTTTGGAACAAAATGGACAGAATTGGCCTCATACCACTCCAGGACACTTTTAGAATAGTGGCATGATGCCAAATCTGGCCAAAATAGCGGAGCTTCGTCGTGCTGCTGCAAGAACGGCAAAAGGCGCTTCTCGAGGCACTCAGATTTGTAGATCTCGCCATTTACTGTGCCTTTTGTCACGAAAGGCTCACTTCTCAGTCCGCAAGAGCAGATGGCCTGCCAAATGAGATATTTGGAGGCGAACTTCGACATTTTCTTCTTCTTAAATTGGTCGTCCACATAGAACTTGCTCTTGCCGGTGAAAAACTCCAACCCCGGAATTTGCTTGAAATTGGCTTTTATATACGTTTCGTCGTCCATCACACAGCAGCCATATTTTGTCAGCATCTTCTCGTAGAGCTTCCGTGCCCGAGTTTTAGCCGTCGATTGTTGCCGCTCATCGCGGTTTGGGAGTTCTGTACCTTGTATGTATGTAGTCCAGATTTCTTCTTTGCATTCTGGACGTAGCACTGCGACATGCCGATCTTTTTAGCCAAATCACGGCTTGAGACGTTGGGATTTGCTTTAATCAGCCGCTTCACCTTTCCCTCCATCTTTTTGTTCTCCGGTCCCGGTTTTCTTCCAGCTCCTTTGCCGTGGTCCAACGTCAACCGCTCCTGGAACCGCTTCAACACTCTGGAGACGGTTGAATGGTGAATGTTCAACATTTTTCCCAACTGCGACAGGTGCGACAGGTCAGGAAATTCCAGGTGTTTGGAAAGAATTTGTTCTCTTGACTCGCGTTGGTTCACCTACATTTTCGTTGAATCGAAAAACACGACTTCGAGTTTGACAGCATGTAAACAATACACATCAGTTAGAAAGTGTGCAAAATTTGGTTGATTTTTATCCAATGGTAAAAAAGTTATGCCCTGTTGAATGTGTCGCAATAATTTCGTGTTCGCCCTTTAGACCGCGAGGGATTGGTCTTACGCGCGTGTCCGACGGTCGTGTGGTGGCCGAAGGAGTGATGTTGTGCCTCCTTCGTGCTCCTAGCGTGTGGCCGTGGATACCGGTCCTGAACCGGCCGCTAGAATGGCTCGCTAGTGCCCGTGAAATTCTAACAAAAAATTCCGAAATGTGGGCCCCGACCAAAAAAAAACCTATTCCGCGTGTGTCGGAATCGAAATCCTGAAGGAAGTCCAAACCCTCCGTGCTAACCTCAACCCAGGCGACGACGGTGCATCCATTTAGCGATGGCGCAGGCGAGCGTAACTTCCGAGATGACAAAGCAGGCAGCCCCTGTGGGTCGTTTAATGTAAGTTGCATTACCCTCATTGTTATAAACTTTTGAGTATACTCCAGCCATTAGGGTTTGTGCAGATTTCTCTGCAACAGAATCAGCTGCTTTTGTCCAAAATGTTTATTTGTCTAGCCACAGCACATACTGAAAGATCTAGTCTCGTCCTTCTGGTGGTTTCTGAGATCCGTTTTTGTACTGCTCCCAGCCTTCCTGGCCGTTGTCAAAGGTGTATCGAAAGATTTAAGAACGTTATGGACAGTGCTTGCTGAAGAACCAAGCTTTTTTGCAAGTTTTCTAACTGACAGATCCGGATTTTCACTGCGACCGCACACAATTGCTTTTCGCACTTGCTCTTCTTTCAACGCCATCTTCGATTTAAAACCTACGTTCATCAGTTTGCGAAATATGTTACGCGTTGATGAAGTATTTCCAGAGATATACGTATTTAAGAGTATCCAGATTTTGTTAAAACTACAAGGGGCAATCCAATGGGTTTGTACGCAAAGGTGACGCAGGACTAGCAGTGAACGCGTTAAGGGAACGTCCATTAATTACGTCACGCAAAAAATTACTTTTTATAAACCCCCCTCCCCCCCCTTGTCAAGTTTTTTGTATGGACCTTCAAATTTTTTTGTATGGATCATCACGTTTTTCCAAACCCCCTCTTCCCCCTAACTGCGTGACATAATTAATGGACCTTCCCTAACGAACGAATTAATCCTTCTTGTTATAAGTGTTAAGTTTTATAAGTGTATTTAACACGTGACTGATTTTATTTCTTCAACGGTCCATTGTATGTGTTTGCGCAAAGTGAAACATTCGCCGTTTTGTGACGAACCTCGGATTTTTCCAATCTTTAATTCTAGGAGCCGTGCCATTTGCCGTTCCATTGCTTCTCGATTGCTGCTCAATCTATTATGTTTTGGCGGATAATCAAGATTGTTGTCATCACTTTGAGCAAATTTCCGTCATCGGTGTGCACCGATCGATATTGTTGCGTGTGCATACTTGAAGGCGATTCCCAGAGACCACGTGTGTGACGACGGATGCAGAAAAAAGGGTTAAGAATTGTGCATTTATCAATACTATGTAGCCTGAAAACAGCAACGTTTGTTGAAAGTCAAAAGAGTAAGGAATTATTTGAAATTCGTCGAAGTATTAAGGTTAGAACATTTGAATTTTTGTCGCTTGGAAAAAGTGAACGGATTCCAGAGCTTCAATTTGCCACAGCAAACAAATTTGACGCTGTATTAAATTCCTTCGTAACATGCACTAGCTTATCCACAATACCGCGATTATGCAAATTGTTCCTGGTGTGCAAGCGAGGACAGCTGCCTTTGTTTCTGATACGGTGCTGGATGCTACCTATAAGGCATGAATCTCTTCTTAAAACTAATATAACAGAGAATATGGTTTAAGTTTTCTGTGCTGCATCCTTTATGCCGCTCCTGTATTGAAGAAACACTCGGCTTTCACTCGATGCAAAACTGCAGTTTGCGTAGTTTATTAAAATATTCTAAGCAGGAGGTGGACGGCAGAAAGCACATTTGATCTCCGAAATCAGTTTAAAGGTTACGAGCGGGCTACATTTTATTAATTAAATTCTAGTCCGTCTCATTCTGAAAATATCTCAAGCATACTTGCACCAGTCAGTGATTAACGAAAGACCATGTTCTAGAATATCGGAGCAAGAATACGAAGGAGTAAAATCTTTCATTTCCGGTCAGGTTGGCATTTAAAATTGACACGTGTTTCAGTACAGTACCTTTAACTAGGAAGGATTGAGTGTTTCAATGAACCGCTTAGTGTAGGCCTTCCATACTATCGAAAAGTGTCATCACGGAACAAGATGAGTTTCACCGCACAGGAAATTGGTTTTTCGTTTCTTACTCGGTCCGAATTGTCCAACTTTCGTTAGAGTGGTATGTGCATTCGAGAACATATTGATTTTATTTTAGTTTCTGGTGCAACAATTGTTGGATCAAAATTGTGCCTTTATACAGTTATTTATCTGAGGATTTTAGGTTTCAGTTGAGTTGAGATTTTTATCCGTGAATTTGGATGAAATTGATCTACTTATCACACAATTACTATTGATTAATGAAACCATTATGGGATAGCCACAAAAAATTATCGTAACTTGACTTAAAAATGCCTACACAAAGCTTTGCATCAATGTTATGCGCTTAATAGTCACGAAAACCGTCAATTTTTTAAACTTATTTGAATTGAAAATATGTCATACCACCGTGCTTTAAATTTCACAACTTGTTTCACTAGTGATACTTGCTTAGAAGTTATCAAATTTACTAAAAAACAGAACACTGGAGTTGATTTTATTACACTGGTGGTTATTCCGAGATGAATGGGTATGATTGTTCACGCAAAAAAAAAACCGCAGTAGGAACTACCATTCCGAGGGTTAAATTAAGCGCAAACACCAACAATTTTCAGCTGACTATAAATGCGTTTGATTTTACCATGCCTGCAATTAGATCAACCGTGGTGTGGTTGATATCAATATGAGGTCTGTCAAATATACCACAAACGTTGACGGTTTTACCATAAACGTAGTAAATATGACTGAAATTTCATGGTTTAAAACTACCATAGGCGTAGTCGGGTAAAATGGTAGTTTCTACTACAAGATTTTTTCCCGTGTACTTGCCTCACAATCATACACTCAAAAAAATCGACACGTTATTTTCACGTAACTTCCACCTGAACACGTAACCAAATTTTCTTCAGTAAAATCAGGTAAATATTACGTGCCAGTGAATTTTACGTGAAAAATCACGTAACATTTACGTGATTTTAACGTAGAATGTGAATTTACGTTGAAATCACGTAGATCTTACGTGAATTCCACGTGTTAATTACTGGTTTTGGCAGTGAACGAAAATTACGTGCGTTTTAGGTGGATGTAACGTGTGGATTTTTTTGAGTGTACTAATGCAAAAATGTTACCTGGCATCGAAAGCTCTAAATTAATAACTGTGGAAGTGCATTTACAGAGTGTTCCGATCAAAATTTGGTCAAACAGTAATGTGTGTGATTCGATCAAAGTTTTTATTAGTAAGTCAAATTCTCAAATTTCTCAAATTTATTTTTCTTTTTAAAGTTTAGTTAATACAGCATACAGGAAAAATATTCAACTAAGCTTCATTTTGACCGAATGCGAATTGCTGGGTCTTTCGTTTAACACGTGTCATAATATTTTGTACAGTCTCCTTGTCTACTTTATTCGCCGCAGAACGCCAGTTTGTATCGAACTGTTACTCGCTAACAACAGCTTTTTGAGTCTTCTTAAAGTTTCAACAAACCAATTTATTTTTCCTAAGGTGCGTGCAAAAGTTGTTCAGAAAAGTTTTTAAATCCAAGTTTTGAATTTGTTTTTTTGTAAGTTGGGAATTATTATACACAATTAGGAAATTTTACAGTATTCGGTAAGTTTTCACCGAACTTTCAACAGCTGAACAGTTCGGTAATCCAATTATACAGATTTCGGTAAAATTTGACAAGTTCCGGTAATTTTTTTACTGGAATATTGTAAATTTCTGCATAACTCGAGAACCAATCATGCAAATGGAACCAAACTTGGCATGTGGAAGTTTTCGAAGGCAAGAAATGTTTCTTTGTTGACTTGAGACCCGTCCTCTTCCTGAAAGTTGGGTGGTTTCCATACGAATGAAACACAAATTTCAACGTAACTCGAGAACTAATCAAGCAAATGGAACCCCAGCAAATGAAAGCAAGAAATGTTTAAATGGTGGTTTAAAACCCCTTCATCCTCTGAAAGGATAGGGCGGGGGGAATTCCATACAAATGAAATACAAATTTCTGCATAACTCGAGAACCAGTCATGCAAATGGAACCAAACTTGGGGCATGTGGAAGTTTTCGAAGGCAAGAAATGTTTCTTAGTTGATTTAAGACCGGTCCCATTCCTGAAAGATGGGGAGGGTGGGTGGGGGGGGGGCTTCCATACGAATGAAACACAAATCTCTGCATAACTCGAGAACTAATGAAGCAAATGGAACCCCAGCAAATGAAAGCAAGAAATGTTTAAATGGTGGTTTAAAAAAGGAAGGGGAGGGGGGGACTTCCATACAAATGAAACCCAAATTTCTGCATAAGACGAGAGCTAATTAAGCAAATGGAACCAAATTTGGTAGGTGGCGGTTTTTGAAAGCCAAAAATGTTTCCATAGTGGTTTGAGACCCATCCCGCCTCTAGAAAGGAAGGCTCCCATGCAAACAACACAAATCTCTGCATAACTCGAGAACTAATCAAGCAAATGGAACCAAATTTGGCATGGGCGAGTTTTTGAAGGCAAGAAATGTTTTTATAGTTATTTTAGACCCCTCCTCGATCTGGAAAGGTGGGCCCATACAAATGAAACACAAATTTAAACTAAACGTGAGAACTATCCCTACTGCTATGCAAATTTTTATGCAGGCGTTTTTGGGTCCGGAAAAAGGTCTTAAGATAGTTCGAGATTCTTCCAACCTATGAAATGAAACACAAATTTCAGCATAATTTGAGAATTATTCAAGTAAATGGAACCAAATTAGGCATGTGGGGGTTTTTGGAGGTAAGAAATGTTTCTATGGTGATTTGAGACCCCTCCGATAACTGGATGGGATGGCTCTAATTTAAATGAAACAGAAATTTCAGCATAACTCGAGAATTAATCAAACAAATGGAACCAATTTTGGCATGTGGGGGTTTTTGGAGGCTAGAATTGTTTAAGATTGTATTTTTTTTTGCATAACTGGAGAACTGATCAAGCAAATCGAACCAAATTTGGCATGTGGACGTGGAAGTGCATTTACAGAGTGTTCCGATCAAAATTTGGTCAAACAGTAATGTGTGTGATTCGATCAAAGTTTTTATTAGTAAGTCAAATTCTCAAATTTCTCAAATTTATTTTTCTTTTTAAAGTTTAGTTAATACAGCATACAGGAAAAATATTCAACTAAGCTTCATTTTGACCGAATGCGAATTGCTGGGTCTTTCGTTTAACACGTGTCATAATATTTTGTACAGTCTCCTTGTCTACTTTATTCGCCGCAGAACGCCAGTTTGTATCGAACTGTTACTCGCTAACAACAGCTTTTTGAGTCTTCTTAAAGTTTCAACAAACCAATTTATTTTTCCTAAGGTGCGTGCAAAAGTTGTTCAGAAAAGTTTTTAAATCCAAGTTTTGAATTTGTTTTTTTGTAAGTTGGGAATTATTATACACAATTAGAAAATTTTACAGTATTCGGTAAGTTTTCACCGAACTTTCAACAGCTGAACAGTTCGGTAATCCAATTATACAGATTTCGGTAAAATTTGACAAGTTCCGGTAATTTTTTTACTGGAATATTGTAAATTTCTGCATAACTCGAGAACCAATCATGCAAATGGAACCAAACTTGGCATGTGGAAGTTTTCGAAGGCAAGAAATGTTTCTTTGTTGACTTGAGACCCGTCCTCTTCCTGAAAGTTGGGTGGTTTCCATACGAATGAAACACAAATTTCAACGTAACTCGAGAACTAATCAAGCAAATGGAACCCCAGCAAATGAAAGCAAGAAATGTTTAAATGGTGGTTTAAAACCCCTTCATCCTCTGAAAGGATGGGGCGGGGGGAATTCCATACAAATGAAATACAAATTTCTGCATAACTCGAGAACCAGTCATGCAAATGGAACCAAACTTGGGGCATGTGGAAGTTTTCGAAGGCAAGAAATGTTTCTTAGTTGATTTAAGACCCGTCCTCTTCCTGAAAGTTGAGTAGGGGGGGGGGGGGGGCTTCCATACGAATGAAACACAAATCTCTGCATAACTCGAGAACTAATGAAGCAAATGGAACCCCAGCAAATGAAAGCAAGAAATGTTTAAATGGTGGTTTAAAAAAGGAAGGGGAGGGGGGGACTTCCATACAAATGAAACCCAAATTTCTGCATAAGACGAGAGCTAATTAAGCAAATGGAACCAAATTTGGTAGGTGGCGGTTTTTGAAAGCCAAAAATGTTTCCATAGTGGTTTGAGACCCATCCCGCCTCTAGAAAGGAAGGCTCCCATGCAAACAACACAAATCTCTGCATAACTCGAGAACTAATCAAGCAAATGGAACCAAATTTGGCATGGGCGAGTTTTTGAAGGCAAGAAATGTTTTCATAGTTATTTTAGACCCCTCCTCGATCTGGAAAGGTGGGCCCATACAAATGAAACACAAATTTAAACTAAACGTGAGAACTATCCCTACTGCTATGCAAATTTTTATGCAGGCGTTTTTGGGTCCGGGAAAAGGTCTTAAGATAGTTCGAGATTCTTCCAACCTATGAAATGAAACACAAATTTCAGCATAATTTGAGAATTATTCAAGTAAATGGAACCAAATTAGGCATGTGGGGGTTTTTGGAGGTAAGAAATGTTTCTATGGTGATTTGAGACCCCTCCGATAACTGGATGGGATGGCTCTAATTTAAATGAAACAGAAATTTCAGCATAACTCGAGAATTAATCAAACAAATGGAACCAATTTTGGCATGTGGGGGTTTTTGGAGGCTAGAATTGTTTAAGATTGTATTTTTTTTTGCATAACTGGAGAACTGATCAAGCAAATCGAACCAAATTTGGCATGTGGAGGTTTTAGAAGGCAAAGAGCGTTTCTACGGTGGTTTGAAACTCTTCCCCTCTTTGGAAATGGAAGCTCTCAACACAACTTTAAACCAAACATGCATATTATCCCTACTGTTATGAAAATGTGTATGCAGGGGTTTTTAGGGCCGGACAAGATTCTCATGATGGGTCCAAACTCCTCCCCTGTCTGAAAGCGATTGCGTAATTCGAGAACTAATCAAGAAAATAGAACCAAATTTGGCACGTGGGGAATTTTGAAGGCAGTATTTATTTTTGTAGGTGGTTCAAGAACCCTCTACTCTGCCCCTGGGGGCTCTCTCAAAGAAAAGAAACAGCAATTTGAACCAGACATGAGAATTATCCATGCAACTAAGACCCAAAATATGTTGTTCTCGGGTAGGCAGCATGTTCTGATAGAAGTTTGAACCCCTTCCTAGTCAAGAATGGGCGATGCTTGAGTAATCGCAGTACTACACACTATTCACAAGAAGTTAATCTATGTTTAAGAAAGAGAAAATAACGGCTTAGTTTGAAGATAAATGTTTTGTCTATGAAATGCTTCTACACAGAAAGAAAAACCGGGTGAAACTACTGATCCAAGAGTTAAATAAAAAATACAAACTTTCGGTTTTTTGCAGAAATTACACATATTAGCAAACAAAAATATTTTAGCGAACCTTATTCCAGAAAAAAAATCAGTGGGGTTGTGTACAAGACACGACCGGTCGACGTAGACTACGTTAAACCAAGTGATGCATTATAATGTCAGGGAAATTCTGTGTGGCTATTATTAGCGTTAAAAAGGTTTCAATTATTCGCGCCGGTCGCTTACCCTTACCGATAGAAGCAGTTTGTCATAATATGACGTGTGTGGCTCTTATGGGACCTTAAACCAGCGTTTTGAAGCCAGTATGTAAGAAAATTCTATTGTACGCTCTTGAGATATTATTTGGTGGCCCTGAAAAGGGCCTGATGACACGGTCACGGTTGCACGTTTTACGATGGACTATATCAAAGGACTAGAAGATAGTTGAGGATCTTTGAGGGAAAATAAAATTATTAAATCAATGGTAGTCTTAGTCATTCTTATAATCATAACCGCTTGACCTTACTTAATGTTTATTCGTTTGTCATACTGTGCCTGAATGGCCAGCATCTCGGAATTCTCACCATCGCCGGAACCATCAACAATGTTTTGCATCGTTTGGGGGATTTCAGTAACGACAGGCTGCGGAGGAAATTCTATAATACGTACATACAAACATATATTTTGACTGATGCCTTGTCTCCTTTTCAACATTCACCATTTAAATGCCATACCATTCAGATCATTTGTATACAATCTGAGTTGTAGTATGCCTTTGCATAATTCAACTTCAAAGAATCAAAAATTTGCAATGTATGCAATTTTAGCAATTCTGGATTTCAAGGGTAATAATAAACATTGAAATACTCTAGAATTCAAATAACGATAAAATTCGTTATCAGAAAATATCCGACAGGTTTAGTGATTGTTGTGAAAACACAATAATCAATTGCAACATTTTCAGATGTGTAAGCGTCTCATAAAATCTTCAAAGTTCAGGAAGTTTTATCAAACAGAAAATAACAAAAATTATCTTGCAGTTGTTATAAGGTTATATACAAGTATATAGAGTACATGTCCTTTGACTCAGTCGATTATGTAGCGCACGATTACAGTTTTAACTATAACTCACACAATAATTTAGCTAGAAACGATATTCAACTAGTTATACCTTTGCTAAGACATGCTTAACAATACGTTTGCTGTACTGGACCACGAAAAGTTACAAACATTATTGAGTCGAAAACTTTCGATGGATATGGATATCATTAAGGATACTTATTCGGAAGAATTTTAGTAAAGTTTGTTTATTTCATCGCTCCGGGCATTCGTCTATATTCGGTATACTATACGGAATAAAAAACTTCTTGATAACATCTAAATGACTTTCTCATGTGATCAATCGGCCATTTCATTTCAAAACATTAAAATTCCCACTATATTCATTTAGTTATATAGGTGTTGGTATTAATAAGCCCTTCGAAAAATCGGAACCGCTCAGTCTTACTTTTCCATTGAAAACTTTTATATTCTACATTTTACTATGTGATGAATACATTAGGCCAAAGTTAGGAATATGAGGTTAAATGCGTACCTAAAATATGGTTTATGGTTTTTTTGTGAAATTATTATTCATGTTTCTATGTGAATGTCAGGTAAATTAGTGAATCAATTGTGGCTAAAACTTTCAGGAAATCGAAATATATATAAATATATCTAATATCTCGCAGAAGAAAGAGAGTGAGTTTTATAAAACATCATTATTCTTTGCAATGAGTATTGGAAAAAAAGGTTGGTTAATATATGATAAATTCTTATGAATATAAAATAAACACCTGATAAAATAATCACACATTAAAACATATTCAGCGAATTAGTTGTATCGATATCATTTGTAGGTTCATACGCAGTAAAAGCATGCTGCGCATGTCATCACCAGAATACAATCAATAATATGTTGAAATGTAATAAGACAGGGAGCCCAATGATGACATGCAATTTGTAAAGTCGAACCTTCTAAAGCGTCCCAACTAGTTGTTGGCAACGCATTACCTCTTGCTGCTTTCAATTTCGCCCGATAACTACGAGCTCGCTCGGCATCGGTGCATGGTCGTTTCGGAGGATTTCCCGTACGTTCGCTCTTTAAGCGCTTCCTGAATCTGCGCAAGCGTTCTGGATCAAATCGGTTAGGCATTCTCACTTTCACTATGTTTCTCAAAACGTTTTTCTTCCTAGAGGTAGGACTCTATCCAACGCGAATCGTTAACACAACAGAACAACTGTTTATAACACACTACTAATTGGAATTTAGGTTCGGAATATCATGTACAACATCGAAAATTGTGTCCGTGATGAGGAATTTATGCGGTTTAAGGTATGCGACGAAGGGAAAACAAGTTTTGCTAATACCACTGGCTGCCAATCGACAATTTGAAACGTAAATCCCAATCAAACAAACTCTCAAGCTGAGAATATTAAATTGACAGTAGCAAAGATGGATTTCCCAAAATTTTCCCGACAGCTCGCCCTCCATGCAGGCGATTTTGCAGTTGCGGCGAACGAATTGGCACCATATTAGGCGCACAAACCCAACGAAATAAAGGTTTAATTCTTTTATAAACAACTCTTTTGATTCAATTGGTTGTCCTCAAAAGGACAGATGGACAGTGGAGCCTTCATTTTTACGGCAGCGGAGCTGGTGCAGAGGCAGCTGGTGGTCACGTAGCAGCTGGTGGTGGTAAGTAGCAAGGCTCTCCCAAACAGCGATCGTCGCGATGAGGCAAAATGGCGGATTATGAGGGCGCACAATCGCGTCGGTTTTGTGCATGCCGCCATCTTACCTCTTCGTGGCGATTGTTTCGCCGCGACTTCGAAAACGCTGCAGTTTGGTGGAGCCTTGAAGCAGCTCCCTGCGACCAACTCCCAGCGACCGGGCTCCATCCGCATAGCTTCAATGCTGCCAAATGACTGAGGCTTTTTTTACGTAACATGTTTTATATTTCCACTTCAGTTGTCTTACATACTAATTTTAACATTTTAAGTGTTTTAGCCCATTGGGCTCTTCAGCTTTGTTGAATTTTTAGTTTTCTGTGTTTGGTGTGTTTAGTGTGTTATGTGTTTTACATTAAATTCTCAGTTCAGCCTTTGGGGCATTGTTTGTTAAAATTTGATAACCTACCTAATCTACAACTAAAACTACAATTTGAAAATCCTAGGGGTGGGGAACCAGATTCCGAGTGATCTGGTGATCCGATGTCAGGCAGCGTGCCCTGTACCGATTGATAGACTCACTAAAGCGATCGTCGAGCATTTTTATCTCGGCCAGACGGTGGACCTCAGATGTTCTTGTCCTCGGAGGGGTGTTCAGGATCATCCTGAGGAACTTATTTTGAACACGCTGAAGTTTCAGGTGATGTGTTTTAGCGCAACTTTCCCAGATTGGCATGCCGTACTCGATGACTGGAAGTATGATTTGCTTGTAGACAGCAAGCTTGTTTTTCAGGGATAATGTAGACCTTCTGTTGGTCAATGGGTACAGTAGTTTCAACAGAACGTTACACTTTGTGATAGTTTTGTCAACCTGTTCCCTAAAAATAAGCTTGCTGTCTATGGTAATGCCAAGATAGACAGCTGATTTGACCCATTCCACCGTTGTGTTGTTTAGGCTTATTTTACAATCCTCAGGCGGAACAAGTTTGGGAGAGTTGGAGTGTGGAAATAGGATGACCTGGGTCTTCGCCGCATTGATACAGATCTTCCATTCGGTGAAGTATTCAGACAGAACATTCAGGCTTCGCTGCAGTTTCGCTGTAAGCGCTCTTATTACCCTACCATTGTGGACGACTGCGGTATCATCGGCGAACAACGACAGAGATCCATTTTCAGGGAGTGGGGGTATGTCCGAGGTGAATAGGTTGAACAAAAATGGACCTAGTATACTTCCCTGCGGAACACCGGCGGAAATTTCCTGTGCATCAGAAACTGCACCTTGCAGCGAAACACGGAATGTCCTGTCCGACAGATAATTTTTAATTATCTTCACCAGGAAGATGGAAAGATTGTATCGTTTTAGCTTGTACACCAAGCCATCATGCCACACGTTATCAAAGGCCTTCTCGATGTCGAGAAGTGCCATGGCAGATGATTTCGAAACAGACTTGTTCCGTCTGAGGATGTTAATGACTCGGTTAAGTTGGTGAATTGTCGACCGTCCACGTCGGAAGCCAAATTGTTCGTCGAGCAAGATGTTCAGCTCGTTGGCAGATGAAAGAAGCCGACGGTAGATTGCTTTCTCAAACAGCTTGGATAATCCTGAGAGAAGGCTGATGGGCCTATAGCTCTTGGAACATGAAGGATCTTTCCCAGGTTTCTGGATGGGAATGACTTTTGCTGATTTCCAACACGAGGGGAAGTAGCTAAGTCGCAGGCATTGGTTGAAAACCATCGCCAGATGATTATAGAACTGGGGGCTCAATTGCTTGAGCTCCAAGTTCATGATGTTGTCGAAACCTGGGGCCTTCATGTTCTTTGAGCCTTTGATATAAGTCAATAATTCGTCTGCTGAGATCTCCAACTCCTCTGTGAAATCGTTGGGGCTTAGATGGATGTTAGTAATAAGCGCGCTAACGGTAGTTTCGTGTGGACTGACGATGTTTTGTCCGAGATTATGGGAGCTGACGAAGTGTTGACTTATTTCAGCAGCCTTCTCTGCAGGAGTTATTAATCGATCCTTAGAGCCATTGCTGTCTAATGGGATCAACGGTGGAATGGGCCTTGGCTTAGTTTTTAAAATTTTGGTCAACTTCCAGAACGGCTTTGCACAATCAGGAAGAGAGCGGATCTTGTCAGCAAAATTGTTATTCTTAAGGTCCACCATTCTGGCCTTAATAATTTTCGTCACTCGATTACAGTGACGTTTGAGCGTTGGCAAACCAGTTCGCTGGTATTGCCTTCGAATGGCGTTGCGCAATTGAATAAGTTCTTTAGTGGGTCTATCAATGGGTACAGAGTTGCTCACCTGATCTATCACCGGTACATGTTGCTCCCGGGCCTGGGAGATCGCTTGCTCGATGCTCTGCAGCTACCGTTCGATGTCATCAACCGAATCAAGGCGCATGTCGAAATCGATGTTGTCGTCAACGTGTTGTCGGAACCTCTCCCAACTGGCGCGATGGTAGTTCCGTCTGGCGATTCGATGCCGGTTGACCGAGGATCCAACTTCGGCCACCACCGGATAGTGGTCCGAGCTGAGCTCCTGGTGCACGACCGGCTGGGCGAAAAAATGACTGAGGCAAAATTTTCCTTAGTGTTCGTTTTATGCCGTTCTCAGCTGCGTGCAAGACGTACATGGAAAGTCGAATGACATGTTTGGTTTAAGTCCCTCTCTAACACAAAGAAGAAGAAGATGATGCAAGACGTTCCTTGCTTCGATTTTAGATCTGTGATAGGAAATTTGGTAAATTTACTCTGCAAAATGACATTATAAGACATCACCTTATATTTGTGTTATTTTCAATAGTTTACTATTGATTGAGAAAAATGTTCGACAATTGAATTGGAGCGCGGTAAAATTTCCGACCGATTGAAGAAGAAATCATGTAAATCTATCGTGGTTTATTTGAGTTATTCGCGTACAAAACGTACGGTTTTTCGTGACGGTCGCAAAATTTTAGATTTTCATTTGACACCCTATCCTTGCCGTAAGACGTAGTCTACGTCAAAAATAAATATAAATTAAATTCTTTGTACTAGATACGAATATTATCATTTATCTTTCGGATTTTGTCAGCGAACCATTGGAAACAGGTGGATTAAAAATAAAACGTTCTGATTTTCTAATTGTTTTGTTTTGTATTCTCCGTGCGTGGAGTAACGATTATGATGTAGAAGGAGAGGGTTCCTCTCCCATGTACACATCAAAACAGAGTTACAAACAACCGCTAGAAACTATCACAAGCTATCAGTGGTACATGAGCGCGATCCATCATATTACTATTGCCTGTTAAGGTGGCGGATTCGTCCGTGCCTTGACCTACCCCGCAGTGGGATGTTGGGCAATGGTAACGTCATAGACTAACTCTAAGACCAGTAGGTCCTATACAAAAACGATTTTTTCTTGGCTCAGTCAGCACTAGAACATCGGTCCCAAGCTCAATAATGCGCCCCTAATAATGAACTGACATGAACACACCCTCAAATATTCAGTCAAAATAACGCAGCAAATCAAAACAAAGGCGCAAATATGTATAACAAGGTGCTGGCTTCAAGGTGTAATTCGGACCAAGGGGTTCTACAACAGTGAACCAATTTCAAATCGCTAGTTGCATATTGATTGTTGGTAACGTCCTTGGTTCGAGTGCAACTTTGCCCATTCGCTTTCGCTAAATTTTCAATACATCTATTAAATTTTCAACCTACCGTACACTGTCGGAACTTTCAACACTTTCGCTTCATATTTTTCAGTCTAGCAAACATTACTGTCCACTCATGGTGCCACGTGGTTTTGCTTTTGATAAGCTGTAGAACCTGCTTCGAAAATGAGCATGGAATTGTGGTTAGATTCTGAGAATGAAGAGGACCTCCCAGAATATTCATTTCAACGCCGTTGTATAAGAGATTCGTCCAATCTCTTAATCCTCCCAAATGACATGTGAGTATTTATTATCGTTATGTTGCCTGTGCTTAGAGTTTTTCCACGTCGTAGAATTACCTTTACTTTCAATTAACTAAAACATTACAGATTCATCAAATATTTTCGAGTGACAAAACCCCTATTCACGGACCTGTTACGATTATTCGAAAGCAAGTTGGCCATATGCGTAGGATCTGGCGATGCTTAAGTACCGTTGCCGAAAACACTGTCAAAAAACGAGGGTTCTACGACAAAACAGGCTTTCCTGGAATTATTGGTTGCGGTGACGGAACTTATGTGAGGATTGTTTCTCCAGCAAGCGACCAGCATTTTTATTATAGCCGGAAGGGGGCTTCCATAGCTTGAATGTAATGCTGGTAGGTAATAGATTTTGTATGTATTGTTGTAAAAATATAAACAGAAGGTAGAACATGAGACGAGGTAGGCAATATTTTTGGTAGAATTTATTGGAACCCCCTTTTTCGAGATTTGTGTAGTAATGGATTCCACACCAAAACATACTTCCGGAAAGCTGCGTGACGACTTTCTTATGGTCTCTCAACGCCTTCATAATGAAATCTAATACGTTGTGATGATTTTGTAGCTGGAGAAAATGATACGATATTTACCTGAACATGATTTTTTTGGGAGCTTTATTTCAATAGTATTTAATTAATAGTCTTTATATTTTATGTGATCTACGTAGGCTGACAAACACCCTCAAAATTTGAAGTGATTTTTATAAAACGTTTCTCTAGAAAGTTGGAAAGCCAGAAAGCTGAGTACATCCGAGATGAACTTATATTGTTCTAAATGTACTTCCACAATGATTGGGCGCTTTCAATGCCATGTACCATTTTTGCATTAATATGGTTGTGTAGCAAGAACAATCCTTCCCTACGTCGAGGAAGTGGAGAAAATATCCCTTGCGAAAAAATCCTAGACCAGACTGAAAATCGAACCCAACGACCTCCAGCATGATGTGGCTTTAAAACTGCGCCTTTGACAACTGTTCTAAGCGAGGCCAAATGCGCAGCGCTTCTTATGATTTCCAAGAGATTAGAGTGATTTACAGCACTTGTTTGAACAGAACTTGATCCTATCAAGGCTTATGTTCAAAAAAATAAATGGTGCACAAGTAACCCATATAAAATGCATTTCACTAAAAGAACATAACATTAGTAGCATTGAAACTCTATATTTCAGTGTTCGAGCGTGTTATTTTCAGCTTCACATATTTGTACTCCAAAATTTGAAGCTGAAACGTCACCTCTTCTGCTCTTTGCTTCTCAATTCTTCCTATGTAGTCTTACTTCAGCATAAAATTCTCTTTTTGCAGCTGAAGGGCTTTCAAGCTGCTTCGGCTGAAAAGCTGGTGGTTATATCATTAGCGTAGATTGATCCTCGAGAAGCTTCTCGAGACGCCTGTGTCTTACGTCATGATATTACAGGAATTACAACTGGAGGCACCATAGTTTCAGCTCCATTCATTATAATATCAGCATCATCCTCCGAATCTGACCAGTCTTTGTAACCGGTTTTAGCTGGCGTCAGAGCTGGCTGTGGGGCACACCCAAATAACAAAAACAAATGTTGCTATAAAACTACTATTGGGTGCATTATTTTTTGATTACCTGTATGATCAGTTGTCTTACCAAGAGAAAGCAAGTTAACAACCGCTTCCTTGTACGTCGATAAGACTTGCAGTCAATTTGGGCCTCCTCCATTGACTTCTTTTTTACTGTGCTGCTGCTTTCGTTTAACTTTGAGTTTCAGGTCACTCCACACCTGAAATGAACAAACTGTAAAGTTAGTCATGTTATCTATGCCAAAGAAATAGCTTCTTCCAGCCTTTTTGCTTATAGGTGAGCCCGCGCCAGCACTGTTCAAAGTGACGGTGATTTCCTTCCTCACGTCGTTAAACTGCTCTCGTCCCAAACTTGCGTATTCCGCATATTTAAGTCCTTTGGCCACCGATGGATTTTCTTCCGTTACCCCAACCAACAGCTCAAACTGCTTCTGTCTTTGATTTTTTGTCTGAAATTAAATACCATTGAAAAAGTAATTAGAGATAATTATTCCCTTAATGCCTCACCACGTATTTGTTTGCATTAATTCTAGTATAGGTGCTATACGATTTCCTCAAATAAAACTATCGGAAAACCTTTTTTGCAAGAAAAACAAAAGCGTCACGGACACAACTAATAACGACTCTATCTGTCACTTCAATTCGACAATTCTAACTTAAAAGCGACTGTGAGAATATACCGACAAATGAACTGAGATCATCCGAAGTGACGTTTGTCACTTACTACACTTACACTTACTACCGAATCGTCGTGTAGGGGAAACTGTCCCCTACATGATGATGGTGTTGGTTAGCGTGGATGGCCTACGCTTTGCGAGTAAATAGGCTCAGAAGTGTTTGTTTACAAATGTTGATAGGCCCTTTTCTATTGTTAATTCAGATATGTGTCTCTACACGCTCAAAACTCCCTCTCTTTCTTTCGTATTACTATCCGTTTTTTTCACACGGAAAAGTTACTCAATTTTCGTAAAAAGTGGATCTACTCAATTTTTGACTAAAACACTAAAACAAGACTCACCACCGGAGACGAAAACAATCATCACGCTGTCATAATGATAATAGAATCCATCTGCATCAAGACGATGTACAATTTGTAAATTTGTCACACCAGAAGTGCCATCGCCGATTGTGACCCAGCCGGAATGTTCCATATACACAGTGACAGTGAATCCGAAGGTAACTGCTAGGGCGTGAATACTTTTTTTTCTCCCAAAAGCATGGACCGGAGAGCTTGTCCAGAAAATGCTTCACCAATTGTGAAGGTGATGTATTTGCTGATAGTTCCGGGAAAATCACTACAGCCTGCACATAAAGTCTACTCTGATACTCATCTAGTTGGTCTCTGCAAAAAGCAACAGCAATGGACCGCAGACACTTGTTGTAATAAGCCAGCTGCTCTGTTCCAGTTTCCGGATACCAAATTTGATGAACCAAACTATGGAAGAGAAAGTTTCCATCTTTAGGCATCAGCCGTAATGCTGCCACCTTTAACGCGTATCCTCACTAATTCAAACACCATTTCGTAGTTAGTTCATTTCTTTTCTCGAATCCAAATCTAAATAACGTAAAGTAAAGTAAATTCTGTAAATATGAATAACAGAAAATGGAAGTGAGCTGCAAAACAACTTTTGAAGGTGTGAGATGACAATTGGCCACGCTTGTTATGTAATACTGTAAAAAGTTGTAAACAAAAGCCAAACGATAAAACATTTGTCTTGGTGTGTGCGCTTTCAACTAGTTTATAGCATCACATTTTCCTTTGATCGTAGGGTCCGTGTCTTTGATAAAAACTGCTGGCAGAAACGCATGCAAGAAATGTGTAGTACTAGTTTTAATCATTCATTATGTATTCTTCAAGGGCGTTACATAAATCTAGGGGTTTGCAAAACTGATAGAATATTTTTGGTTGGAATGGCAAAGGTGCATTTATTAAGTTTTACGCTATCATTATCGAGCTCAAAGACCTTACCAGTACATACAAACCGAAACCTTTCTACGCATCTTCTGACATAACCACTTAATATTATCCTGGATATTAAACTATTGGATATGACACAAATGGAAGGTCATGTCTTATCATTACGGTTAGCATACTGAATTTACTGAATACACAGTATTTCCCTAACACAGACACCGAAATGCGATCGCTAGGTAAAAGTTATATAATGCAGTGTGTTCATCTTACCCAAGGTGAATGTAGAGACAGCCATTACTTATTAATTTATTTGACGTCAAACAATAGTAGACCATTTTGTTAAAGTACGAACAATCGTTAAATTGGTGTAAATTTTCATATCAATAGTAAGCACTAGTTTAGCAATTCGCTTGTCCACTAACGGGGAGCAGTTCACTTACATCAACATCGAATTTCCTTCCATGAAGTATAGATCGCCCTCGTCATTGGATGCCAGTTTGGCGGGGGCCCGATGAGATGATCTAGCAGTCGATGTGATGGCTGTATCGGCAGGTGGATGATCGGGCAGGTGGATCTTCTAAAGATAATGGATGTGATCTAGATGAGTGGGCATCCCCATCTAGTAGAGGCTGGCGTTTGACGTGTGGATCTGTTGTAGAGGATGTAGCATTAGGTTTAAGTAAAATGTGGTAACTCATTGTAATGATCCCTTATTTAGTTGAGACATGAGTAAGGAAGAATTTAAACTATGAAAAAACAGTCATTTGAATAACAAATATAATTTTGGCAATAGTAGAATTCTCCCAGAATATTCATTTCAACGCCGTTGTATAAGAGATTCGTCCAATCTCTTAATCCTCCCAAATGACATGTGAGTATTTATTATCGTTATGTTGCCTGTGCTTAGAGTTTTTCCACGTCGTAGAATTACCTTTACTTTCAATTAACTAAAACATTACAGATTCATCAAATATTTTCGAGTGACAAAACCCCTATTCACGGACCTGTTACGATTATTCGAAAGCAAGTTGGCCATATGCGTAGGATCTGGCGATGCTTAAGTACCGTTGCCGAAAACACTGTCAAAAAACGAGGGTTCTACGACAAAACAGGCTTTCCTGGAATTATTGGTTGCGGTGACGGAACTTATGTGAGGATTGTTTCTCCAGCAAGCGACCAGCATTTTTATTATAGCCGGAAGGGGGCTTCCATAGCTTGAATGTAATGCTGGTAGGTAATAGATTTTGTATGTATTGTTGTAAAAATATAAACAGAAGGTAGAACATGAGACGAGGTAGGCAATATTTTTGGTAGAATTTATTGGAACCCCCTTTTTCGAGATTTGTGTAGTAATGGATTCCACACCAAAACATACTTCCGGAAAGCTGCGTGACGACTTTCTTAAGGTCTCTCAACGCCTTCATAATGAAATCTAATACGTTGCGATGATTTTGTAGCTGGAGAAAATGATACGATATTTACCTGAACATGATATTTTTGGGAGCTTTATTTCAATAGTATTTAATTAATAGTCTTTATATTTTATGTGATCTACGTAGGCTGACAAACACCCTCAAAATTTGAAGTGATTTTTATAAAACGTTTCTCTAGAAAGTTGGAAAGCCAGAAAGCTGAGTACATCCGAGATGAACTTATATTGTTCTAAATGTACTTCCACAATGATTGGGCGCTTTCAATGCCATGTACCATTTTTGCATTAATATGGTTGTGTAGCAAGAACAATCCTTCCCTACGTCGAGGAAGTGGAGAAAATATCCCTTGCGAAAAAATCCTAGACCAGACTGAAAATCGAACCCAACGACCTCCAGCATGATGTGGCTTTAAAACTGCGCCTTTGACAACTGTTCTAAGCGAGGCCAAATGCGCAGCGCTTCTTATGATTTCCAAGAGATTAGAGTGATTTACAGCACTTGTTTGAACAGAACTTGATCCTATCAAGGCTTATGTTCAAAAAAATAAATGGTGCACAAGTAACCCATATAAAATGCATTTCACTAAAAGAACATAACATTAGTAGCATTGAAACTCTATATTTCAGTGTTCGAGCGTGTTATTTTCAGCTTCATATATTTGTACTCCAAAATTTGAAGCTGAAACGTCACCTCTTCTGCTCTTTGCTTCTCAATTCTTCCTATGTAGTCTTCAGCATAAAATTCTCTTTTTGCAGCTGAAGGGCTTTCAAGCTGCTTCGGCTGAAAAGCTGGTGGTTATATCATTAGCGTAGATTGATCCTCGAGAAGCTTCTCGAGACGCCTGTGTCTTACGTCATGATATTACAGGAATTACAACTGGAGGCACCATAGTTTCAGCTCCATTCATTATAATATCAGCATCATCCTCCGAATCTGACCAGTCTTTGTAACCGGTTTTAGCTGGCGTCAGAGCTGGCTGTAGGGCACACCCAAATAACAAAAACAAATGTTGCTATAAAACTACTATTGGGTGCATTATTTTTAACGTAGGACTACGTTTTTCTTTTCTATACCGGGTGCCGTTTCAAAATTTTGAAAAATGAGAGCGTTACGCAAAAGTGAAAGGTTTTTGAACGCTTATAACTCTCGTTCGACTAAACAGAATGACTTCATTCATACACCATTTGATCAAAAAGACTCACAAATTTTTCGCATTGTAATTTGAAAGAAGTTCAATTAGTATAAGTAGTTCAATTTTTCATTTGAAAATGACCTTTTTTTGCTCCCATACAAATTTGCATATCAACAAGTTGAAAATGTGTTTTCCCTAGCAATGTCATAGGAAACGAGTAACAAATGTCTTCTTCTTCTTCAAAATAACTTTTCCCCGTCCCACACAAGTTTCTGAACGCACAAAGCTATTGGTCGAAAATGACATCACATTTGCGCTACGCTCTGATTGGTTCATTCTGCCACAGTAACCGTGCCAGCAATTATGGAACACGTGGGAACGACCATCCAATCAGTTCACGCTGTGCATCCGTATGCGACAGACGTGTTTGCGGAGCGCGTTTGTGGAAAACGCCGCTAGGGAAAACAAGAAGACCAGAATCATCCCACGTCACTAGCAGCTGGCCATCCGCAAAGACGAGGAGCTGAACGAAGAAAGAAAGCCCAAAAGGAATCGCAAACTATTATTCCCCCGTCAACAAAATCCGTCCTTTTCAGGGCGACCAGCTTACTAATTAAAGAGTTTGGTTGAAGTTTTCTCTTGTGCTGTTTGTAATTCAATTCCCGCATCACAGCTGAACATAGAATTCATTAAAAGCCGTGTCCCATAGTATATCACAAAGGATTAACGAACAAAATTGACGAATCCAGGTTGAAAAAAGAAGAAGACACCGAGTGGTGATAAATCTGACAGCTCCCATGTTAAAGTATAGGACGAACAATTTAAAAAAATTCTCAAAAATTCAAATAAAATTCTAATTGAACGCGGTTTGTTGTATGATGGAAGAAAAATCCACAACTGTACAATAGGGGATTGTCAGATTTACCACTCGGTGTCATCTTCTGTTTTCAACCAGAATTTTTCAGTTCTAGAAAAGATAATTTGAGCCGGAACTGCGACACGTCAGAAACCGACCATGTGGTTGAGTTCGTCATAGTTCCTAGTTGTGCATACCGAATTAGTTGCTGTTAGTGGCAAGCAGATTAGTCATGTTTCTGTTAAGAAAATCATCCGTCTAGCGTGCACTAATTAAAACTAATTATTGTCTCACAATGACTAAAGTTCGTCCCCTTTGATGCAATTTGTATCACACTGCCTTCGTTGGTACCGCCTTCTTTTGAGCAATAGCATCTGACGCTACATACCAGCTCTTTGCAAAATTTTGATTCAGTCTTACAACAGTCGTGGAGCTGAGCAGTTAGCGGCAGCAAGCACCCTGGAAGGTGCATTGGAGAGCAGTCGTGCAGTTGGCTGTTGGTGCCGATGCTCCTGTCAACTTCGCTGCGAGAACATAGTTGCTGAAGCCTGCGAATTGGCGGGAAAAGCCGCCCGTAAGGAGACCAAATTCCCGAAAAACCCAAGTGGAATCGCAAACTATTTCTCCCCCGTCAACTAAACCCGTCCTCTTCAGGACGACCAAATCAGTTTAACTAAAGAGTTTGTTTGGATGAATTTTTCTCTTGTGCTGTTTGTAATTCAATTACCACGTCACGGCTGAACATGGCATTCATTAAACGCCGTGTGTTGGAGTGTATCACAAAGAACGTTGAACAACTAACGAACGAAATTCTAGAAGGGATAGTTCGAGCCGAACTGCGACACGTCAGAGACCGACCATGTTGGGTTCGTCGTAGTTCCTAGTTGTGTAAGCGGATTAGTTGTTGGAAGTGGCAAGGTAATTAAGAATATTTCTGTTAAGACTAATTAAAACTAATTATTGTGGCGCAATAACAGAAGTTCGGCCCCTTTGATGCAATTTGTATCACATTGACTTCGTTGGTACCGCCTTCTTTCGTGCAATAGCATCCGACGCCATTACCAGAAAATTTAATTCAGTCTTACGGTAGTCGTAGTTCTGTGCACAGCAACATCTGCTTTTGCAACGCAGTAGGCGAGCGAGTACACTGTAGGATGCACTGGTGAGTAGTCGTCATCCAGAGAGGTTGGTGCAGTTGGCTATTTGGGCCGATACTACCGGCAACCTGCCGTCAATGCGCTGCAAGAAAGAAGGCTGCTTAAGCCTACGAGTTGATGGGAAAAAGCCGCCCGTGACAACAGCTGGACAAGGATTATTTCCGTCAACTATATTCGTCCTTTTCAGCACGACCAAATCAGCTTGCTTATTAAAGGGTTTGTTTGGTTGAATATTCCTATTGGGCTGTTTGAAATTTCAACCATTCTATAGGAATCAAATAATTTTGAGAAAGTGAAATGTCGCAGCATATGGCTGCAAGTATGTGGTTCCATAGTTATCTTCTATGCGTTAAAGATTGTGGCCCTCTCAACCATCGTACAAAATACAACCAGAGCCGTATCATTATTAAAACCAATCGGTCCTTTTTAGGGCCACCAAATGTTATCTGCAGAGTTAACTATAGAATTTTCTTACATATTTACTTCCCAATGCTGGTCTATCGTTCAATTGGCACTATTTCGACCTAGACGTCTATCGGCAATAAAAGACTTATAATCCCCAAATAGACCACAACCATGTGCAGCAAGGGTTTGGAAAAAGAAAATGTATAGCACCTTATCTACCGGGTGCTGAAGCATTTTAACCCAATTCGGTCGTTTCCTCCAAAGCGATAGGCATCATGAACAGCTTCGCAAATGACCTTTCCGAGCGGATTGAAAGCGTAGCTGCCCGACTGACTTAAATCAATTGGCGGATAGCCCTGACGTCTTTGGAAATTCAAACCGCCTTTTGATCATGCTGTCGGGAGAGCTAGCCAAACACGAGGCTTCACGCGGTAAATCAGTTACATAACGAAATGAGATGGTGGTCGTAGCTGTTCCCTTGAACCCAAAATGGCCCTTTTCAGGGCCATCAAAACAACTGGAAAGAGAGTTGACATGTCTTTGGGAGTGCTGGGGGCTTGGTTTTGGGTTGTTTGATTGCGAAAAATATCTTTCGTGTGCCGAAGCTGTACACTCAGTAGCAAAAAAAAAGCCGAGCAAAATTTTGCTTCCAAAAAGCGCCATGTTCAAGTTACTGTAACTTTGTCAATAATCAATATTTTGTGCTGAAACTTTCACAACACTATGAACAATGTATAGACTCTATGTGGTCAAAACTTTATGTTGATCAAGTTTATAAATTTTATGTTTTCATAACATATGTGAAAAAAGTCATTTTTGGACATATCAATTTAAAAAATCCGTATTTCTGTGAAAAATTTAGATAACATATTTTAAATTTCTCAATAGCCTAAATATACATAGAAAATAATGTGGACGAAATTTGAATTGTTTCCATTAAGTGGTTTGGACTACAGCTGGCGTCAAAGTTGAGGCACCAACATGAGTATTTCCCTTTTTCACCCGATATTGACCGTGCTGAAATATCGGTGCAAAAAAAAAGCCGAGGTGAATTCTTCTTATTAATATACATGCTTTGTTACGCCTGCAATATCCCAAATAACTAGTGTAGCCCACGAAGAACTTTGAAAATATGGCATTCAGTATAAATTGGTTTGTGAAAACTAAGTATACAGAGCTATACAGTATTATTAATAAAATTCACCTCGGCTTTTTTTTTGCACCGATATTTCAGCAAGGTCAGCATCGGGTGAAAAACGGAAATGCTCATGTTGGTACGTCAACTTTGACGCCAGCTGTAGTCCAAACCACTTGATGGAAACAGTTAAAATTTTGTACACATCATTTTCTGTATTTTTTTAAGCTATTGAGAAATTTTTAATATGCTACCTAAAATTTTCACAGAAATACGGATATTTGAAATGGCTATGTCCAAAAATGACTTTTTTCACATATTTTATGATAACTCCAAATTCATAGATTTTACCAACATGAAATTTTGGTCACATAAGGTATATACATTGGTTATGATGTTGTGAAATTTATAAAAATATTATTAATTGACAAAGTTACAGGAGGTTGAACATGGAGTTTTTTGGAAGCAAAATTTTGCTCGGCTTTTTTTTTGCTACTGAGTGTAATGTTTTCGACATTAGCAGTGTTGTACACACATAGGCCTAGTTGAAACCGTATGCAATTGGAGGTGAACGAAACTAAAAAAAAAGTTTGGGTAAAAGTTTCTTAAATGATCAATAACTCATTCGCACTACAAGGTATATTACGTGATAAACAGTATCTTGATATCATATGTCATACATATTATTTGCAGTGAAAGCAAGATGTATGAATGTAAATACCAATACAGGCTATATCAATAAAGGTGTGTGGGAATTAGATTTGGATGGAAACCATTTCGGGCACTCTTTAAACAATCAAGCGATCTAGATTGCACATTGCTTCGTAGTCCTACGTAAACTTTGCGTACAACCCCATTGGGCTGTCCCTTCTAGTTTTTGATTACCTGTATGATCAGTTGTCTTACCAAGAGAAAGCAAGTTAACAACCGCTTCCTTGTACGTCGATAAGACTTGCAGTCAATTTAGGCCTCCTCCATTGACTTCTTTTTTACTGTGCTGCTGCTTTCGTTTAACTTTGAGTTTCAGGTCACTCCATACCTGAAATGAACAAACTGTAAAGTTAGTCATGTTATCTATGCCAAAGAAATAGCTTCTTCCAGCCTTTTTGCTTATAGGTGAGCCCGCGCCAGCACTGTTCAAAGTGACGGTGATTTCCTTCCTCACGTCGTTAAACTGCTCTCGTCCCAAACTTGCGTATTCCGCATATTTAAGTCCTTTGGCCACCGATGGATTTTCTTCCGTTACCCCAACCAACAGCTCAAACTGCTTTCTGTCTTTGATTTTTTGTCTGAAATTAAATACCATTGAAAAAGTAATTAGAGATAATTATTCCCTTAATGCCTCACCACGTATTTGTTTGCATTCATTCTAGTATAGGTGCTATACGATTTCCTCAAATAAAACTATCGGAAAACCTTTTTTGCAAGAAAAACAAAAGCGTCACGGACACAACTAATAACGACTCTATCTGTCACTTCAATTCGACAATTCTAACTTAAAAGCGACTGTGAGAATATACCGACAAATGAACTGAGATCATCCGAAGTGACGTTTGTCACTTACTACACTTACACTTACTACCGAATCGTCGTGTAGGGGAAACTGTCCCCTACATGATGATGGTGTTGGTTAGCTTGGATGGCCTACGCTTTGCGAGTAAATAAGCTTAGAAGTGTTTGTTTACAAATGTTGATAGGCCCTTTTCTATTGTTAATTCAGATATGTGTCTCTACACGCTCAAAACTCCCTCTCTTTCTTTCGTATTACTATCCGTTTTTTTCACACGGAAAAGTTACTCAATTTTCGTAAAAAGTGGATCTACTCAATTTTTGACTAAAACACTAAAACAAGACTCACCACCGGAGACGAAAACAATCATCACGCTGTCATAATGATAATAGAATCCATCTGCATCAAGACGATGTACAATTTGTAAATTTGTCATCAGAAGTGCCATCGCCGATTGTGACCCAGCCGGAATGTTCCATATACACAGTGACAGTGAATCCGAAGGTAACTGCTAGGGCGTGAATACTTTTTTTTCTCCCAAAAGCATGGACCGGAGAGCTTGTCCAGAAAATGCTTCACCAATTGTGAAGGTGATGTATTTGCTGATAGTTCCGGGAAAATCACTACAGCCTGCACATAAAGTCTACTCTGATACTCATCTAGTTGGTCTCTGCAAAAAGCAACAGCAATGGACCGCAGACACTTGTTGTAATAAGCCAGCTGCTCTGTTCCAGTTTCCGGATACCAAATTTGATGAACCAAACTATGGAAGAGAAAGTTTCCATCTTTAGGCATCAGCCGTAATGCTGCCACCTTTAACGCGTATCCTCACTAATTCAAACACCATTTCGTAGTTAGTTCATTTCTTTTCTCGAATCCAAATCTAAATAACGTAAAGTAAAGTAAATTCTGTAAATATGAATAACAGAAAATGGAAGTGAGCTGCAAAACAACTTTTGAAGGTGTGAGATGACAATTGGCCACGCTTGTTATGTAATACTGTAAAAAGTTGTAAACAAAAGCCAAACGATAAAACATTTGTCTTGGTGTGTGCGCTTTCAACTAGTTTATAGCATCACATTTTCCTTTGATCGTAGGGTCCGTGTCTTTGATAAAAACGAAAAGGTGAGATATGTCAGTGACATATCTGCAAAGTCGACGTAGGACTGCTTGTTGATGTGGAGGAATTGTAATAGAATAAATAAATATCTACTATATTTTGTTCAGTCTAAAGACTCATCAAACCATCTGTCATTAGTTTTAGTTTTCCACGAAAATTAATATAGTCAACTCTTTATAACTCTTGAAGTGGCCCTTAAAAGGGCCATTTGGTATTCAGTTATTCGCTGTTCCTGGAGTGATCCGAGTAGAACCGGTAATTGTCGAGTATAAGATGATGATTTGGTAGACAGTCGAATGGGTGGTCGTTGTTATTGGTTCTGTTCCATGGAAGAAAAGCATATAATATTAGTCTTTAGGTGTTTTAGGAGCGTTAATACTGTGTATGAAAATCTTGAATTCAACTCTTTAGAACTCCTTAAGTGGCCCTGAAAAGGGCCGTTTGGTATTTTGTCATTTGTTGTTTATGGTCCGAGTAGTACAGACAATGGTCCAGTGCTAGGTGATGGTTGGTTGTCGAATGGGTAGATGTTGTCATTCCAGTTCATGTTCCACAATATCTGCTACCTGTCGATTTAATGGTTCGGGTGCTTCGAATGCGAGTACAGACAACATAGGTCTTTGATACGAAAATATGAACAATAACGTCTGCACTCTACGCCGATATTTTTAACAAACGTTAAATCAATACAAGAACCACCAAGTGTGGTTGCTTTATTACGAAGGTTTGCTAAAGTAAATTTTAAATGTGTTTGCATAAAATCTAGAAAATCTATGTTTTCATGTTTGGAAACGTCAATGTTAAAGTCTCCAGTCAACACAACTGGCGTATCTTGCGCAGCATACTTGAACAACTTGCGAATAAAGAACAATTTTAAATTCTTGGTAGTTGTTCCTGGTGAAATGTACACCACAACAAACAGAACTTCAGTGTCCATTACTGATATATTAGCTGCACAAATGTCCCGACGTTATCGACAATGCTGAACATCTCGTCATGATGTTCACTGAGCTGTTGGATTTTTTGGGTAGCAGCTATAGTGGTAGCCCTGTCCTGCTGGTATATTGCTACACCACCTGCTCTCAAGTTGCAGCGTTTGAACTGAACGATGCAGTGGTAGCCTTCAATATCGACTAAGGAGTCATTGTCTAGCCAAGTCTCACTCAGTGCGAGGAATTCCACGCTTGTCATAATCCGATCTGAGGCGATATCCATCACGTGAGCGTTCAAACTTTGAACATTGATGCTCATCAACGTGGTGGCAGAACCCTTGCTTTCCAAAACTTGGTATAGTTTATCCCCAGTGTTTGTAATCGATGGTTTTGCGACTTATGAACAGTTAACGCACAGGCACTGACCACCGGAAACTTATCCGCTTGCATTTAATAATGCCACTCAACTTTATACTAGCCGAGCGTTTGGAGATGGGAGTCCAATCCTCTTGTAGGATTCCAGGTCTGGCGAAAACGGCAGGTCTTGCTTTAATCCTAAATGCAGCACCTATCGCCGCATTCTCGAACTTAAACCACAACTTTACGATCTGCTGCCAAGAATCGTCTTCGTCCTGTTCGAGGTATTTCAGCTCGCCGATTCACTACACCATCTTCGACATCATTTTCATTACTCGGTTAGCTCATAAGATATTAATAAAACGAACACTTTCTTAGGCAAAATGTTTTGTTCGCCCTGAAAAGGGCGGGTTTTATTAATTGTCGGGGAACGCGATCGAAATTTGTTTCTCGGTCTGAAATGGCCCTAGGCTGGTCGTGGCAGCCTGATATGGCCTGAATATTTGACAGGAATGGGTCAGTTGCTTTTTATGCCAGCTGCTGCTGGGCACTGCTGGGTACCGAGAGCTGCTGCTGCCAAAGCTGGGTGCTGCCACGACCAACTGGGCACTACTGGGTACTGATAGGTGCTATGGTACCGCCAGCTGCTGCTGGGTACCCAGAGCTGCTACTGCCACAGCTGGGTACTACCTAGCCGGGTGCTGCCTAGCGGGATATTGCCACCTGCAACTTCTCCCACCGGGAGATCCGCGCAGCTCCAATGCTGCCGAAAGAATGAGGCATTAGTTCTACTCGCTGATCTCGTTGTCCGCTCTGCTGTTTGCTGATTGGTTAATACGCTCCACGTATCACGTGATGTGGTATTTTGGCGCGAGTGTGATATTCTTTATTTCCCGCTCATTTCTTCTACTGGTGATTCATATCGAAATGAATATGAAAACAATTTATATGTATATATGATAATTAATATATATATATATATATATATATATATATATATATATATATATATATATATATATATATATATATATATATATATATATATATATATATATACAGGGTTACCCACTCGAAGTGTTACCAGATTCAAACTGCTATAACTACCACACTATTAATGACAGCGCGCTCAAATTTACACCAATGACAGTTCATTCAATTGTTTACAAGCGTACAAAAGCATTTTAGTCTGTGTCGTGTGAAAAAAAAGTTATACCTGATGGAATTTAAACGTAATAGTGTGATTGCTTTATATTTGGCTGGAAAATCACAAGCAGCAATTGTTCGTCAGCTAAAACATCTCAAAGTGAACAAAATGTTTGTGTATCGCACTATAAATCGTTACAATGATACTGGTAGCATCGCAAAACGCCATGGAGGTGGTCATAAGAAAACAGCAACATCACCTGAGATGATTCGAAAAGTGAAGGCTCGACTTGAACGAAATCCACGTCGAAGTGGTAATCAAATGGCTAAAGAGCTGAAAATTTCGCAAAGTTCAATGCAACGACTATTGAAAATGAGCTAAAGGTCAAGCCTCACAAGTTCCAAAAGGGCACGGTCTTACACCGCAGCAAAAAAAGTTAGACTCGAAAGAGCGAAGGAGTTGTTACACTTGTACGCACGTGGCGAATTTCCGAACATTGTGTTTTCTGATGAGAAGAATTTCCTATTGAGCAATTCATAAACTCTCAAAATGACTGTGTTTACTTGACCGAACGCACGTACGAGAATTTAAGCCTACGAATGGCCACCTGAAGTAATTTCCATCGCAAGTGATGGTATGGGCTGCCGTGACAGCTGATGGGCGCTCTCCAGTCGTTTTCATCGAGCCTGGTGCCAAAATAAACGCGACTTATTATCGTGAAAACATTTTGAAGGTGCTTTAGAGCCGTGGGCACATAAACACTTCGGCCGGAAAGAATGGACGTTCCAACAAGACTCGGCACCGTCACATAAAGCGAGAATTAACCAAGAGTGGTTAAAAATCATGTTCCACGCTTCATTTCGTCGACGCAATGGCTTTCGAATTCACCAGACGCAAATCCGATGGACTTTTCCATCTGGTCTATTTTAGAGAGTAAGGTGCGGACTAAAAATACGCCAGTATGGATGCGCTCAAGAAAGCGATTGTACGTGAATGGGCAAAATACCACAAGCTCACATTCGTGCAGCATGCAACTCGTTTTTGACCGTTTGAGGGCCATAGTCAAGGCAAAAGGTGGCCATATCGAGCTAAAGTGAATGGATTCTAAATTTTTGATTATTTTCATACATTTTTGCCATTGGACTGAATAAAAATATTATCAAACTAAAAAATTATAGTCATTTGAATAGGTAACACTTCGAATGGGTAACCCTGTATATATATAATTTTATTGAATATTCTAATAATAATAAGAATTATTGTTATTATTTTAATAATAATGAAAATTATTATTAGAAGAGTTTAAATCAGTAAAGATATTATCTTTCAAATGTCTTTACACATAGCTAGAATATCATGAGAATTTAATTTATTTCTTCTATATTCTGTTTCTTCTCTACAATAAATTAAATAAACTCTTTAGTTGGGAAAATTGTGTTGAAAAGGACCCTTTTATTATTTGTCGGGGAGAGGGGGGGTCTTCTCGAGTAGCAAGATGGACTGAATTTTCTCTTCGGCCTCTTGGAGTAATGTCATGTTTATGTAACGCCATGTAGTGAAAATGTTCTATTAGATCAAGATAAAATATTAATTTAACAAACTCGCTTATTGGGAAAATTGTTTTGGTCGCCCAGAAAGAACAGGTTGTACTAATTATCGGGGGGGAACATAGGGATCAAATTGGCTTCTCGGTCTTCTCAAGTAGCAGGGTGGCCTGAATGATTGGCGAGTAATCACCCTGTGAAATTGTCAGAACAGAGAAATTCGGGATTTACATATAAATAAGCAGCATCAGCTTCGGCCACTTTATCCGCTCTTGAAGTAACGCGAAGTAACATTACAACCATGCGTTTTAATGAAAATGTCGATTATCTTATGATAAATAATATTTTAACAAACTCGTTAATTGGTAACATTGTTTTGTTCGCCCTAAAAGGACGGGTGTTTATTTAATTGTCGCGGGGCAACATGGTACACGTTCGAAATGTGCTTCTCGGTCTTCTCAAGTAGAGATGGCCTGAATTTTCTCCGGGTTCTTGAAGTAACACCATGTTGAAGTAACGCCATGTAGTGAAAATGTCGATTTGCATATTGTTTAGGTCACCCTGAAGAGAACGGGTTGTATTAATTGTCGGGGGAACATGGTACGCGATCAAATTTGCTTCTCGGTCTTCTCAAGTAGCAGGATGGCCTGAATAATTGGTAGGAAACCACCCTAAGAAATTGTCAGAACAGAAAAATCAGGATTTACATATAGATTGACGCGGCTCGGCCATTTTATCCGGCTCTTCAAGTTACGCCATGTTGAGACGGTGCCTTGTGATGCTATTTTCATTACTCGATTAGCTCATAAGATATTAATAAACAAACTCTTTAATTTGGCAAATTGTTTTGTTCGCCCTGAAAAGGGCGGGTTTCATCAATTGTCGGGGAACGCGATCGAAATTTGTATGTATGGCCTGAATATATGACAGGAATCCACTGTATGTACTGTCATCGTCAGTTGCTTTTAAGTCACGACCACTTGGTTTAGGGGATGGATGTGGTCGAGACGTCATTCGTGTCATATCTTGCCTCATGTCCAATAATTATTCTTTGAACGCTCATTTATACCGGGTTGGGCTGAGCGACAGCAATCTCTGTGAGTGTGGTCAAGGATATCAGGACGCAGATCACGTTATTTGGTCTTGCGCTGAACATCGTGGAGTCAGATCGGGGCTCTATGATTCCCTTCCGGCTCGAGGTAGACAACCCAATGTGCCAATTCGAGATATTTTTTCTGTACGTGTTTGGGAGTACATGAAACTCATATATGTGTTTTTGACTAACATTAGCTCTAGATTGTAGTTAGTTTAACCTGTATGTTTAGTTTAAGTTTTTTTCTGTGTTTTTTTCTTTTTCAAAAAATGTTCAAGTCAAAAGAAAACCATAAGTTGTATAGTTATAAGTGTTTCAATAATTTAGAATTTAAATTTAATGTGTTATGTGAACCATACTTTAAATTTCCACCCTCTTTCCCATCCGTAATTTGTAATTCCTATCAACCTCGAGACGGCCGCGCCTAATCGGTGTTATCGCCCTAACTTTAGTTTTAAGATAAATGATGTATAAAAAACATGAAAATTTGGCTCTGTAAAGTTGATTCGATTGAGCCTGTACAAATAAGTGCTTAATTAAAAAAAAAAGTCACGACAGGCTGGGAACTGCTGGCTACCAACCACCAGCTGCTGCTGCCACGACCAGGTGGGCATTACTTCTACCAATGCTGGGCATTGCTAGGTACCGAGTGATGCAGCACCGGGAGATCCGCGCAGCTCCAATGCTGCCGAACGAATGAGGCATTTGTTCGGAAATGTGTCTTTTATCATGGCATCGGGTATCATTGCATGAACAAAAGGGGGTATCAACTAAAGCAATGTGAATCAAATTCATTAAAAGGGGAGGGGCATCTGATGTTTCGCCAAACACTAGCGTGAAACAGAATCTACCTCTCGAGAACAAAGAATAAGAAGAAGAAGACGATGGGAGGCGTCTCTTGCTTAGATTTGAAAACTGTGCTAGGAAATTTGGTTAATTTACTCTGCGAATCGAAATTATAAGACATCACCTTACATTTACGTTATTTTTAATAAGTTAATGTTAAAAATCAATTAACTTGATTACTAAAACTGATACGTAGATTTATTTCCAATCGATGGGTGCAAACGATATGAAAATCGTTTATGCAATGACTTAGTTATTATCGCTCAAAATATCCAAAACGACCCGTAACGCGGTCGATTTCAGAAATTTTAGAACGGCGCCCCAGTATAGAAATGAAAGACGTAGTCCTACGTCAAAACTGCTGGCAGAAACGCATGCAAGAAATGTGTAGTACTAGTTTTAATCATTCATTATGTATTCTTCAAGGGCGTTACATAAATCTAGGGGTTTGCAAAACTGATAGAATATTTTTGGTTGGAATGGCAAAGGTGCATTTATTAAGTTTTACGCTATCATTATCGAGCTCAAAGACCTTACCAGTACATACAAACCGAAACCTTTCTACGCATCTTCTGACATAAGCAATTAATATTATCCTGGATATTAAACTATTGGATATGACACAAATGGAAGGTCATGTCTTATCATTACGGTTAGCATACTGAATTTACTGAATACACAGTATTTCCCTAACACAGACACCGAAATGCGATCGCTAGGTAAAAGTTATATAATGCAGTGTGTTCATCTTACCCAAGGTGAATGTAGAGACAGCCATTACTTATTAATTTATTTGACGTCAAACAATAGTAGACCATTTTGTTAAAGTACGAACAATCGTTAAATTGGTGTAAATTTTCATATCAATAGTAAGCACTAGTTTAGCAATTCGCTTGTCCACTAACGCGGAGCAGTTCACTTACATCAACATCGAATTTCCTTCCATGAAGTATAGATCGCCCTCGTCATTGGATGCCAGTTTGGCGGGGGCCCGATGAGATGATCTAGCAGTCGATGTGATGGCTGTATCGGCAGGTGGATGATCGGGCAGGTGGATCTTCTAAAGATAATGGATGTGATCTAGATGAGTGGGCAGCCCCATCTAGTAGAGGCTGGCGTTTGACGTGTGGATCTGTTGTAGAGGATGTAGCATTAGGTTTAAGTAAAATGTGGTAGCTCATTGTATTGATCCCTTATTTAGTTGAGACATGAGTAAGGAAGAATTTAAACTATGAAAAAACAGTCATTTGAATAACAAATATAATTTTGGCAATAGTAGAATTCTAAAAGCAATTAATGTTAATCATCATTATGAATATCGTTATAAGTTACTAAATACTTAATGAATATCATAAAAAGATACTTTATAAGTTAATACCTTCTAAAACCCTCAGTATTTTTTTCGAACAATCACTTACAGCCGATCCATGCATCTATAGAGACTAGAGGTATATGCAACCTTTTACCTTCATCAAATGTCGATGGAGATTTCTGTGATTCGGCAGCGTGTGATAACGGCAGCTTTGTTTTTCTATTTCGTCACCGTAAGGGGTGCCATCCGTGGCTGCCTCGAATGAGGTGCAGTTCTCGTCCCCAACAATAACTGCCGCTTTCAACCCGAATCGGTACAACTTGTTCAGTCCTTCAACTATTTTCGTCGGCTCCATGTTGCAAGTTGCTCCAAGTAATTTGTGCATTTATGCTGTTTGTCGTTGTCCCGTCGCTTGCAAAGCGTGCATCGCAAACAATAGAAGATTTTAGTTGCACCTTATGAAACTTTCTTAGACTTGTGACCGACGATAATAGCTCAGACTGAAGTCGATCAATGCTTATTATTGTACGATCGCGTTCCACAGCGTCCTCCGACGTGCACTATTGTTCCTGGAATTTCACCAGATAACGAAGAAATTGCTAACTTCTCCTCTTTTACGGCCTTTTTAATGGAATTAATCAAGTTTTTTTTTTATCTTTATTAAAGTGGCTTTCAGGCTCCTGGGCTGATTCGCCACTTATTAATTAAGTTTCAATCTGAAATATCATCTAATTCCTCCTCGTCACTCAAAATGGATTTTAATGAAACCCAAGGGATATCTACTGCTGCTAACAACACCCCTGTCGTGACATGAGTATCTCCACTCAGCAATGTTCCAACGACTAAAGGCATTTTAAGGTCACCGTTGATACCATTGAGGCATTAGATACATGGCCAATAACAGATCGTGGATTTGGGCAACTTTATACATGCACAATACCAAATTGTAGCGACCACCGCAAGAGATAATTTAAATCCACCTGTCGATTTTGTGTCTGTCGATTCATTAACTCGTCTGACTCGTTACCAACACAGTCAACTGAATAGAGAGACCGTTTTGTGCTGAAAAAAATAACACAAGAATGCTTTTTTATGAAGTTTCCTGCCAACAAATAGCAATATGAACATATATGAGAAACAAACACTTCAGGTTTGTGATTAAAATACGGCCTGATATTTGTCAATAAAACTCCATCTTGGCAAATCAAAAAGCGTAAATGCTTTACACATCTAGCATATAGCCTGTTGTCAACTTAGAAGTTTCCCCCTAAGATTATAGAAATAAACATTTTACCACGTATTAAAAAAAAATATTTTTAAGATTTATTAAATCTGAAAATACTGTTCTATCATTTTGCTTTGGACTTGTTCCTAATTAATTTTGCTCCATACTGTACTTTCGTGATCCTCATCGTTCTGGGCCATGCTATTCAAAGCTAGTCTATAGCACGCGAGATGAACCGAAATGTTTTCATAGAGGACGAATGGCAAATTGTCAGGGCGAAATGTTATCATTGCATTGGGTAGACATGGAAAGCAGTAACTGTCCGATTAGCCGGTCTTGCAAGACTCGATCTGCCATACAACAACCGGGCTGACTGAGGCGGGTGGACAAAGCCCTGGCCAAACCACCAGCTGAGAGCGCGTGTCGAAAACTGAAATCATTTCTGTTCATCTCGCGCGCTATATACTAGCGTTGATAGCATAGCCTTGAATGAAGAGATGCACAAAAATACAGTCCGAAGCAAAATTCTAAAGAAGGGCCTCAGTTATACAATCATCATGGAATGAAACTGAAAGAAATAAAAATATAACATAAATTGAACCATTTGTCACCCGTTTTTGAAGACCTGGATAGGGAAAAACATATTTTCAATCTGTTCATGAGCAGATTTGTATGGGAGCAAAAGTAGGTAATTTTAGAGTAAAAAAGTAACCTATTTATACTAATAGCACTTGATTTTTATTTCAATGTAAACAATTTGTAAATTTTTCTGATCAAATAGTGTATATATGAGGTCATTGTGTTCAGTTGAACGAGAATTATAAGCGTTCAAAAAATTTTCACTTGTTCGTAAAGCTCTCAATTTTCAAATTTTTTAAATGAATCCGGTATGGCAAATAGAAACGTAGTTGTACATTAAAAGTCTGCACATTGTAAAGAATACGCGTATCTCTTAGGATAAGCAATATAGGAAGTTGGAATTAAATAGAAATTACTAATCTTTCTTCTCATTTTCCCGTTACTGGTATTTCACTGAAACTATCCCATTCTTCAGGAATCATTTAACCGTACCTTTAAAAGTAAAAAAAAAACAAATCCTTCGACGTCATTGTGTGATATGTGATGAAAACCTTGGTTTTAGGGTCACAACGGCAAACTCCTTGCCAAAACATTAGTTTCTGAGCAAACTTATCAGCAAAAACAAATTTATCCCTGGACGGGACATCCCGACGACCAGTTGTCAGGTAGAATTTTCGTCCGGGAATTTGTTTATAATCAATTTTGACGTAGGGTTCGTCATCCATTTAAATACAGCCATCAAATTTCGTCAATACTCGTTCGTATAGTAATCGTGCTCGCTTTTTGGCCACTAAATTTAGTTTCAGGGAGCTATTCGGATGTTTACTGGCACAAAAAGATTTTAATCCTTCTCTTGAAAGGATGTTATTCACGGTGATAATGTTGGAATCGTATTTCTTTGCCAAATCCCGTATGAAAACACCCAGCTCTTTGTCCCTAGTGCCATTTTTATGGTAGATGCTCTATCCACGCTCAGAGTATCCTTGTTACGTTAGATAACAAGACACATCGTTGACTTTGGGATTTTTAACACTTTTGCTATTTTTGAGGCAGACCACGAAAGATTCTCTAGATGTTTGTGAACAATTAATTTTCTTTTCTCAAGTTCTATGATCCGTTATTTCGAGATGCGAAGATTTTTTGACAAAAACTTTTCACCAATTTCTTCGTCAATAAATTATCAACAATGCCTGTGAAACGTATTTTGTTCCAATCAACAGGGACGTGGTGGTGTATTGAACCGTGCGGCCAGATTTACTTTGAATCGAGCTTTAAAAACTATCGCTTTTCTTATTTCTGAAGAGCGAAAGAAAATTTCACCAAGAATTCAAACTCGACATCCGTCCATACGCAAAGCCTTCCTCGATCTTGAATCATGATGAGTAGGTTCCTGTGACAAGGCACAAATATCCCATTTAAGAGGGGAACCTACCTGATACCTGATACCAATACACTACATTTCAGTAATGTACTTGAAGCGTAGATACATAGATTTCAATTTCAAATGGACGACTATTTAGCCCCCCTATACCAAATTGCACGCCAATATAATCAATTTGTTGTCAGATTTAAAGCTTTTGGCATAATTGAGTCTTGCTTAATATAGAAGATATCTAATGTTAATCTGAAATAAATATCCCAATAACACAAAAACAATGTTCCTCTACGAAACCTATACTTATTGTCACTAGACTAGCATGTTATATGTTAACCATAAGCCCACCCTGCTTTCTCTGCTCATAGAGATAACTGTACCTCGTCTTATTTCAGAGCTTACCCCACACTTAAGTGAAAGTAATATAATACAATATTATTTATTTCAACTGCTACAAGCCTTCCTCGCTATCCTGAAATTAATTTGCCGTTTCATCTAGCTCTCTGAATCCCAGCAATAACTTGTTCGCCAATCTTATCAAGATTGTTCATAACTTGCTGCCCGCTTTGTTCTACCGAGCCAATAAAAATAAAAACCTCGTTTCATTACTCTAAACTAAACAGCGCGCCTGGTCACATTTTTCTCCCAGCGCTCAGAGGAGTATTTAGGGCAAAACGTGGCAAAAATTGTTGACTGATATATTTTTTTTGGATTTGACATTGAGAGACATTAGAAAACGTTCGAAGAAATGGGAAATAAGTGGGAAAACCATTGAATTTGCGTTTTTGTTATGGTAAATCAGCAGATATGTTCACATAGGCTATTCCAGGCCTACTACTTGTAGTCCTTAATTCTTGCAATTTTACATATTCATGGGTTATATGATCGAATGTCTCGAGACCTTATAATTTTTATAAGAATTAATGTTTTTCAATGCTCACTAACAACTCCTTCAAACCGAACTAACACATTAAAATACTTGGGTCATTGTTCATACAAAGTTTAAATTGATTACAATGAACTAATCATCGAAAAAACACATTTTATATTTCCTCAATGCTTGTAAAATCTGTTATTGAAAGTCTGTTTTGAAACAGAAACGAGCTTAAAGTACTGCTTATTTTTAAATACGTTCTCCTATTTAATGTATTGCACTCATCAACAAAAACCAACAAATATTTCAATTATCAACAAATAACCAATTTAACAGGATTTTTCATTACTAGGATCAGGTTTTTGTCCTAGAAACTCCTCTGTGTGTTAGCTGGGTAGGTGTTTAAAGGTTTGTATGACTTTAGGGATCATGCACAAATGACGTAGCATTCTAGGATGAATCAAGGTATAACTGACAAAGTATGACGTATTGCGAAATGCGCTGCAAGAGTGAAGGGAGTTTGAAATTAATCGAAAAATGTTACCACATTAATGTATGATCTCTTACCACAAACTTTTCCTCCCGAATGGTGGGATTGAGAGTGGGTTCGAATTTATGTTCCTCAAGTTGTTTGTAACTTTTTTTTTTGTCTCGTGCGCCACGATGGTTTTTGGTTGCTCAACTACAAATGAGAGACAATTCTGTCGGATGACAGAGGAAAACCGTTTTCCGCTAGGCTTTTTGCTTTATTTCATTTCATTGCAGATTCTTTTTGTGTTCGAGGCATGGAAAAAAAATGTAAGCACAGTAAACTTTGCTTACCGCCATGGTTCTGAACACACCGAGGAATGGGCTGAGAGGAATCAATGGCATTTTTCAGCTTTGCACTTAGTGTTGTTGTTCTACAGAGTGATTCACTAGGTGATAATAAAAGGTGTAAGAGAAAAGGTGATGGAAAGACATTTGTGGAAACTTGTTACTCCGTTGTCGTAAAGCCGCTATCGCGTCTTATCGATTAAAATATTTCAATGAGAGCTTCACGAACTTGACACACAATAATAAAAGGTCATGCTTAGTAATCATCTTTGCATTTCTATCAAGTAGCTACGGTAGGTGCGATCTACTTATGAAAAGTATTTCTTCATCTTTTATTAAGGCAAAAACATTCATCATTTCGGTCATCAATTTGACCAAAATCAATAACTGAAGTGTCTCGGCCAAATGACCAGCAGTTAACTTTTTCTCTTCGTTATACAGGTTCTTCTTTAGCCCTTTCGGGACGAACTATATATTGGCGATTATATCCAATTTTACCTTTTAAAGTTATTATCTTCCAGAACAAAACATTCTTTAATTGAAGTACAACAACCCAGCCAATATGTTGGGTTGGATTCAGACCCGCACAACCGTGCAGATCCGGCACTTAGGCAGCCAACCTGCACAGATAAAAAGAAACATTGAATTTTCTGCGTTACTCAATGCACATAAAGGAAATGCTAGATTTGACAGAAAATAATGGGACATTTTATGTAAATTTAAGCCAGATAACGCTTGAATCAAGCCTGTTGCATGAAAGATTACAAACATCGTTGTATGGCGCATCAAAGATTACAACCAATGGCGTAGTTTACGCCTCCTTTGGCTTGGAATTAAACGAGGGGAAATTTTACGCGCTCGTTAAAATTGATTATATTTTTCTGTGTGTATATGAAAATTTAAAACCCGTATTTTTATTTTATGTTACGATTCAGGTGCACTTTTTAATGCTAGGGTGATCAAAAGGTTCTGAGTTTTTCCTCTCTATAACTTGCATAGCATTTTATCAACTTGTATCGAAAATGAAAAAAGTCTTCAACAAAGTTTCATTGGAAGCCATATACGGAAAACCCCGTATACACAAAAAAAAATGATTTTAACAAAATTAAAAAAAAATTCTTCTCGTTTAAATTCAAGCCAAAGGAGACATAAACAACACAGTTGGTTGTAGTCTTTGATGCGCCATACAACAATGTTTGTAATCTTTCATATAACAGACTTGATTCAGGCGTTATCTTGCTTAAATTTACATAAAATATCCCATTATTTTCTGCCAAATCTAGCATTCCCTTTATGTGCATTAGATAACGCAGAAAATTCAATGTTTCTTTTTATCTGTGTACTTTAGAGAGGGGAAGGTATCTGGCCAAAGTTTACACTCCATACAAAGTTCCAAAATTTTACAAAGCCAAAAGTCTACGAGGGGAAGGGGGAATCTGATATTTTCAAAAATCGAACTATATATTTTATGGATAGCACCTTTGTTCGGATATCTACTTTGGCTTGGCGCAAGTAAGTAACATTTGACATATTTTTTCAATCATTAGCACCTCAGTATCCTCACAATGATATGTATGTATGATATGTACTACCACCCATTGTAGCACGGAAACTAAATCCGACAGCAGTGAGCTCTCCTCGCTGGTAGACTTGATCAAGCTTTAATAACCACTGATTATTCTAATCATGCCATTGTATGAAGGGCCAAAAGGGGTTGGGTGGATCGATATGCAACATCACTTATACGTATCCACAGGGATATAAAGAATTTCCTTCCAACAACAAGATTGAACAATTGGTCAAAAGAGCAAGCTATCTAACATGAGGATGCCCCAATGGGCGGGGAGAAGAGCCCGCCCTCTATTCACAAACTGTTAGCAATGGGGAGTTGGCATTCCCCCATCCAGAGTGCTACAATCGGGTGCCCTGATGGTCCCTCCCATTCCCATGAAATATTTATATAATAGTGTATATATTTATGTAAATGAAACATACTGCAATCACTCGTATCTATTATTTATGATCTCCATTCGGTGGATCCTGAAATGTAAGTGTCGCGACCGTCCCTTGGCGATTCCATTTTCGACACTCTCCGGCTTATCCGGTTCCTACTGCAGTGCGGAAATTCTCGAAAACTCACTGCAGTAGCGTTCGTAGAATGAGCTTCGATCCCGCTGGCACCTGGGCTGGATGTACCCGACAGATGCGCCTCGAATCGGCTGGCTTGCCGACGGCTGCTTCCCTCTTGATGCAGGGTTGGGTGGACTCGACGGATGAATCTCGGCTGGCTGGCTGACTGCTGCCTTTACAGCTGGTTTGGCCGATGGATGAGCCTCAATTTGGCTAGTTTGCTGACTGCTACGACTGCTGGACTCTGTACTCGCTGACGCTGGATGTGTACTCGCTGACGTATGTCGTAATTCTCCCCGATGCTCTGCAGCGGTTATATAGGCTTGGGCTTCTTTTTTGTTTATCTCTTTTTCTTTTGAAATCTTTTATTCGCCATTTGGATAACGTATGTAGTAATAAGGGATCTCGCGCGCTAACAGTGGGCGATCTTGTTTTTTAATCGATTAACATTTTGTTTGGTTTTGACAAAACACAGTCTCTATAATTTTCAAATAATTTTCTTTTCATTATTTTTCTCAAATATATTGTTTACTATGGTTCGTGATGCTACAGTAAGAAATGTTGTAAAGTGTTAAAGTGTTGAGTTCTGTGGTTTCCGCGCTTAAGCACGTTTTCGTTCGTTTTCAGCGAGAGCAGAAATTTCCCAAAATCTTGATTTTAGGTATCCTTAAAAAGTTTGTTAAATTTTACAGAACTAATATTTATACATTTTAATCCACTGTTGCCATGGTCACTATTTGCTGCTTTATGTTGGTTTTATAACCACAATCCGCTTTTATTTTTTCTGGCCTGATAATTATTGCTCCTTTGTAAGGAAAACAGAGAAAATTTTATTGACAGGGAGTTAAAGACAAATGGACATAAAAAACAAGCAATTTTTAAATCATCTATGAAGTAAAATCAATAAAACAACATCATCAAATATAATGATATTATGAGTTACAGTACTGACAAAAATTGAACTATAACATCAAACACTATCCAAATGGCCAACAGCGCTGCACGTACCAGATCAGCTCAGAATTGGAAAAAGGTCAGTTTGCAAACCGGAATTGAAAAATTCATTAGGTAATAAGTGCAAAAGCCTACCAAAGATTTCGTTGCAGCTTCTTTTATTCAAGGCACTAGATACTTCTAAATCATAATGATAATTGGACATATAAGACATAATAATTAAAAGTATATATATCCTATTAGGTGAAATAGTATTAAAAAAAATGTTAAAATATAAATCCCAAAAACACCAGTAATGATCAAAATGATAATGATGATGATAAAGAAGAATGATAATGGTTATGAATAAGCAATGTCCTTTATGATAATATATATAGTCAAGGGATATTATAATATGAACTGAAAATTACATCTGTGCCGACTGCTGTTTTGTTGCAATTGTAGACAAACTTCCGAATCCATTAGGAACCAGAAAATTAAGACAATGCACAGTGGGCAAAAATGGAACCAAAATCCCATTAATTTAGACGGCAAAGGGTTGGAGTCCTGAAAAATAGCTTTACTTATGGGAAAAAATGCGGGAAATCGAATGGTGATGGTTTCATTTAGGGTTGACCACAGTAAGGGTCCCATTTTGCCCATTTCTCCCCTCATTTTGGATGCAAATTAGGTTTATTACCCAAAAACAGAACTTGGTGCTATTATATTGCACCCAAATGCACTGTAAATTTGAAAAAAACTTGAAGAACTTAATTTCACTTTGATAGGATGCCAGTAAGTGGTCCATATTGCCAATTTAAACCGATTCTCCCCTCATACTTGATGAAACTCATATACCATGCGGTTCTGAAGATCGGCGCAAGTAATATTACTCTCGCTTGCACTGTACTTATGTAGAAATGTCCGTAAAATCAAATAGGAAGGGTTTTGTTCAGGGTTGCCTCAGTAAAGGGTCCATTTTACCCGATTTCCCCTAATACTTGAATAAACTCATATACCATGCGGTTCTGAAGATCGGCGCAAGTAATATTACTCTCGCTTGCACTGTACTTATGTAAAAATGTCCGGAAAATCGAGTGGGGATGGTTTTGCTCAGGGTTGACCTCAGTAAAGGGTCCATTTTACCCGATTTCCCCTCATACTTGAATAAACTCATATACCATGCGGTTCTGAAGATCGGCGCAAGTAATATTACTCTCGCTTGCACTGTACTTATGAAGAAATGTCCGGAAAATCGAGTGGGGAGGGTTTTGCTCAGGGTTGACCTCAGTAAAAGGTCCATTTTACCCGATTTCCCCTCAAACATGAACAATAACTCATATACCAAGTGGTTTGAAAAAATGTTATTTTAACATTAGATTTATTCTAAGATTTTCCATCTCATTAATAAGATACAGAATGAAAAAAAAAAAAATCAAATTTACATCGACTACAATAGTTTGTTCTACAACGTATCATTGTCTTCGATTCCATCAGACTCTGTATAACTGTCGTCAGCGTCATCTACGGTTGCTTTATTATTTACGTAATAATATTCCAGCTGCTTAGAAAAGTCATCCTCGGCAGATCGATTTCTGGATAAGCACTTAGAGTTTGTTTCTAGATGTGACGTCTTTGGATCTGACCATGCCAATGATAGCCGAATCATATCCAGAAGGTTATCTTCAGGTGAAGTTTTCCGTGCAAGAAAAGGACGAGCATGCTTGTACCTATTATGGCACCTCTCTCCAGACTGCTCATCGATGAAATTCATTGGGTAGGGCTATAGGAAAAGTAAATATCTTTTATTAAAGGTGTTATAAAAGCATTTTAATTCAATTTCATGTCATTACAGATAGTTTCAAAATTATATTTTAAAGGACTGAAGGTAATATTGTTAACAGGTTTTAGATATATTCTTAATAATTATAGTTTACCAGGTTGTTGATGAGATCTGGTAGATGTTTATACTTGTGTACAGATGGAGGTAGTCGTTTCACATAGTTGAATTCTGTCATGATGAGATCCTCCATTTCGTCGTACAACTGCTTGACCTTTTGAGCATCGAGCAGCTTTGATGAAACGGCTAAGCTGCTAATCAATCTCACATTATTGGCCAGTTCTTCCGAAATACCGAGAATTTCGGCGAACTTTTTCAGATCTGCCTCCAATTTTCAGTCGATTCACGCTAACCTTAAACGCATCTTCGAGTTGGTTTGCAATTTCCCGGGCTTTTTGTTTAACAATAGGGTCGGCCTGAGCGAGACTGCTGTTGGTTTGCTTTTGCGCTGAAAACCGAATCAACCACTCTACAGTGATGTAGAAGGAGATGTTCGCTCATCACCACGAGGCACCAAGAGTGAACAACAATGTTTTTGGCTAGAATGAAAGATATGAAGAGAAAGTTTTGATAGTTCCGCTAGTGTGCGGCAGGATTGGAAATGTAACAGATGTTTTTTTTTTTTTTTTTTAGGAAAATTGAGCGAAAAGGGCATGTATACAGTGGTACTCGAACCAAGGACATTTTTGCCTAACATCCTACTGCGGGGTAGGTTATTCTAGCGATCTATTGTGTGCACTCTGTTTACTGGTGCGCACATGGGAGAGGAACTCTCTCCTTTTTTGGGTTTGTTTTGATTCGCACCGACTGACGATCACTAAAGTTTATCTCGTCGTCTCCAACGTAGAGACCTCGGAGAGAAACACCGTGAAGCGATGCGATACTGGTCCCCACCAGTATAATTAATGGTTACCACCATTTATGGTTTCACATACATTAATTGTTATGTTATATATTCTCCGTGCGAGGAGTAACGATTATGATGTAGAAGGAGATGTTCGCTCATCACCTATGTGAAACCATAAATGGTGGTAACCATTAATTATACTGGTGGGGACCAGTATCGCATCGCTTCACGGTGTTTCTCTCCGAGGTCTCTACGTTGGAGACGACGAGATAAACTTTAGTGATCGTCAGTCGGTGCGAATCAAAACAAACCCAAAAAAGGAGAGAGTTCCTCTCCCATGTGCGCACCAGTAAACAGAGTGCACACAATAGATCGCTAGAATAACTATACAAGCCACAGTGGTACATGAGCGTCTTCCAACCGGACATTTTTGCCTGTTGAAGTGGCGGACTTAGTCCGTGCTCCTTCAACCTACCCCGCAGTGGGATGTTAGGCAAAAATTTCCTTGGATCGAGTACCACTGTACACATGCCCTTTTCGCTCAATTTTCCTAAAAAAAAAAAACATCTGTTACATTTCCAATCCTGCCGCACACTAGCGGAACTATCAAAACTTTCTCTTCATATCTTTCATTCTAGCCAAAAACATTGTTGTTCACTCTTGGTGCCTCATGGTGATGAGCGAACATCTTCTACATCATAATCGTTACTCCTCGCACGGAGAATATATAACATAACAATTAATGCACTCTACAGTATTCAGTCTGGCATGGAATAGAGATGGTCCAACACGATCACCATCAGAAACGCAGAGAGAAGCTTTTGTATTTCGATTCTTGACTATAGCATTAGCTGCCTTACCGTCGACCATTACGAAGATAGCTGATACAAATATTCGCAAGGTGATGCCCTGTGTACTGATCACATTAATAGGATTACGATTTATCTCATCCACTTCAGAGTAAAAGTGTTCAAAAATCTCACGCGTTACGTCATCGGTTTCCTTCAGCCATCCCATCGACTTTGCCCTACAAAAAGTGTCCGATTGAGGATTTGGATTAAGGAATTAAGGAATTAAGGATTTGGAAAGTTTTCACCATTTTCCGCTACCAGCATTAAGGGCGTTGAATGTTCAGTTAGCAGAGAATCGCGTAAAAGGTTCGGTTGATTGTAATGGGTAAACCCCGTAGCAGAGTCAACTCCAGCAGACATATAGAGGGTGCAATTTACTATTTCATTGGAAGTAATTTCCGTACGATCGGCCAACTTATGCCCAACTTCATCTATTTCTGTGATGAGAGAAACATCACAAAAAAACATATCCCGTAAGGTTACCGTGCACATAAGGTTTCCATTTTGCCAGGTTGGGATCGATACACTTGGAATGATGTTGTTCCGATGCACCACAATATCTGCCGATGCACCACAATATCAAGGCAAGAGCACCTTGATGCCAAAGACACCTTTTGTAAATTGTTCGATAGCTCTGTATTTACTTTTGCTCAACCCGAGTCTCGTTTTCAGAATCAAAGAAGCTTCAGTGGATGGTTTTTCTATATTGCGGGCGGTGTCGATAGACTTCAAGCACTCGACTGCCCATTGCTCACCACCTTCTCGTAGATTCAATAGCAACTTAGCCATAGAGCTACATGCATTTTTGCGAGCAGCTTTTTCCGCTGATCGAAGTAATTTGTCCAAAGGCTCCTTCCTGGCCAAAATCCGACTTCGTTCATCTTTTGTTCTCTCGGAGAGGCTAGTGAATATTCGACGTTTTGGACCACGGGTTGGTTGCGATGAAACAGATGGTATCGGTGTTGCGTTTGTAGAGTCGTGTGGAGTGAGCGCGATGTTGGGCAGGTTAGGAGATGATGCATAAATTGGCTGTTATGTTAAGATGTTAAGATATTTTAGATTTACCATATTAACGAAAATAATGCTAGCGATTAATATTTATAAAACCAGTAACAATGAATTATGTGGGTCTCCTACATTTAATTATTGTTTGCATGGACCTTTGAGTCACCATTTATAATTTTTGAATGTCATGCGTGTCAGCACCGCAATAATGTTCTGAATATTTTCATAGTTACTCACCACATAAACTGTATCAAGCCATGTTTTCTGAGAGGAATAGAATTTACTCTTTCCATGCACTTTTCTCCAACGTCGAAGAAATCCGCGGACCCAATTATCCACATCCCGTTGAACCAACTTCTCACTTTCACTATAGGTTGCTACAAATAACTGAATGAGACGAGCTTTGCTACGTTCTGAGTTTAAATAAATTTTCACAGTATCACGATTTGTAAACATATTGGAAGCAAGAATAAATTTCCGTTTTTGATGGAGCAGAGTATAATTGAAACGTGTGGAGTCTTGGTAACGGTGAAACAAGCAATGAAATTTTTTATTAATTCATCTGCTACAAACTTAATCATGGGTTGCTTGGTTCAAAAAGGTTTGTCTCTGATAGTTTCATATTGCTTTGATAATTTTAACGGATGTTAAACTTCAAAATATGGGATCTTGTAATTGACGTCTTTTAGCAGATCCGAAAAAGTTCGCCGAAATTCTCGGTATTTCGGAAGAACTGGCCAATAATGTGAGATTGATTAGCAGCTTAGCCGTTTCTTCAAAGCTGCTCGATGCTCAAAAGGTCAAGCAGTTGTACGACGAAATGGAGGATCTCATCATGACAGAATTCAACTATGTGAAACGACTAGCTCCATCTGTACACAACTATAAACATCTACCAGATCTCATCAACAACCTGGTAAACTATCATTATTAAGAATATATCTAAAACCTGTTAACAATTTTATCTTCAGTCCTTTAAAAAATAATTTTGAAACTATCTGTAATGACATGAAATTGATTTAAAATGCTTTTATAACACCTTTAATAAAAGATATTTACTTTTTCTATAGCCCTACCCAATGAATTTCATCGATGAGCAGTCTGGAGAGAGGTGCCAAAATAGGTACAAGCATGCTCGTCCTTTTCTTGCACGGAAAACTTCACCTGAAGATAACCTTCTGCATATGATGCGTCTATCATTGGCATGGTCAGATCCAAAGATGTCACATCTAGAAACAAACTCTAAGTGCTTATCCAGAAATCGATCTGCCGAGGATGACTTTTCTAAGCAGCTGGAATATTATTACGTAAATAATAAAGCAACCGTAGATGACGCTGATGACAGTTATACAGAGTCTGATGGAAGCGAAGACAATGATACGTTGTAGAGCAAACTATTGTAGTCGATGTAAATTTGATTTTTTTTTTCATTCTGTATCTTATTAATGAGATGGAAAATCTTAGAATAAATCTAATGTTAAAATAACATTTTTTCAAACCACTTGGTGTATGAATTATTGTTCATGTTTGAGGGGAAATCGGGTAAAATGGACCTTTTACTGAGGTCAACCCTGAGCAAAACCCTCCTCACTCGATTTTCCGGACATTTCTACATAAGTACAGTGCAAGCGAGAGTAATATTACTTGCGCCGATCTTCAGAACCGCATGGTATATGAGTTTCTTCAAGTATGAGGGGAGAATCGGGTTAAATTGGCAATATAGACCACTTCCTGGCATCCTATCAAAGTGAAATCTGATTCATTCAGTTCTTCAGGTTTTTTTTTCGCAAATTTACAGTGCATTTGGATGCAATATAATAGCACCAAGTTCTGTTTTTGGGTAATAAACCTAATTTGCATCCAAAATGAGGGGAGAAATGGGCAAAATGGGACACTTACTGTGGTCAACCCTAGATGAAACCATCACCATTCGATTTCTCGCATTTTTCCCATAAGAAAAGCTATTTTCAGGACTCCAACCCTGCGCCGTCTAAATTAATGGGATTTTGGTTCCATTTTTGCCCACTGTGCAATGTATGACACGAGAAAAAAGTATGAATTTTAAATTTTAAATTATTGTATAATACCTGATGACCTGAAAGACCTAAAAGATATGAGGATGAAAAATTATGATATGATTTACAGGTCGCACCCCCTCACTTCGCTATTGTCAGATTGACCACATTGCCCAGGCTACGCCAACCAGCGTCTCCATGTTTCAGCTGGCACAAAATAGAAAAATTAAGTCTTCAGCTAAGTTCTTTCGGAGATCCAGCCTTGTCTAGCAATGGACCGAAAGAAGATAGCTCAATTCGCATAAAAACGTTTCGCAAATAAACGTTTCGCATATTGAACGATTCGTGTAAAGTAGTTTCATACGAAACAGGTAGCATTATAGAGATGACAGATAATTCTGATTATGCCCAACGTTCGTATGCAGATCGTTTCACCCCGCAGCTATACAGTCAACATCTGACTTCTTAAGAAACCATGCTAATATATCTGCTGGGATTCGAACGCACAAATGTTTCAAAAAAGTTTAGAATACACACTTAGAAATATATGCTGAGTCTCGGCTTTCTGAAACCGACATCCGCACAGCCGACCCTTCGGTTTCGGTCTCGGCTTTTTTATGTTAACCGATAATCTCGGTTTGGGTCAAACTGAAAACTGAGAATCTCGGCATGAGCAAACTGATTATATCGTTTAAAATTCGAAACAAACAGAAATGAGGTTAACTGAGATTTCGGTTAAATTGTGAGTACATATATGAACTTTTGAATTAGATTTTCATAGAAATATTGAATATTTCATGCCTTTAGGCAATACCCCGCTAAGATGTTGTTTGCGTCGAATCCGGCTGGTATAAGAAGGCGTGGAGCACAGCGAGCTAGATGGGCGGATCAGGTAAACCAGGACTTGAAAAGCGCAGGGCGCAACTGAGGATGGAGAGAAGCAGCCATGAACCGGGTGATTTGGCGTAGAATTGTTGATGAGTTTTTATCAATGTAATTGATGTAGTGCCAATAAATGTACGTTATTTCACCGTTCCACAAACAACATACGCCTTACTCCACTTGCTAATGAAATCAATATGGCGCATGGTTGTTCACAGATAAAAAGCCAAGCCTTGGCTTACAATACTGCAAAACCGATATTTCGGCATGATTTGGTTAAAGTTTGTGCTCGGCTTCTAGTGTTGCCGAAAATTGGTTTAAAGATCAAGGTACCCAATATGTCAGTTTCAAGTGATGATAAGTCTCGCGGCAGTATTCGATTTTTTGCAGAGTTACCGGTTAAATGTAAAAATGCCGAGTGAATTCAGCTAAATGTGTATTCGAGCCCCTGAATATTTTTTAAGAGTGTATTACTTACTCATTAAACCCATCAGAAAGCTTTTGACATTAATAAAAAAAAACATACTGAAGATACACCGCTTCTTACCTTGCATAAATCACGTGCTTTCTTTTTAAAGATGGAGAATAGGTGTGGGTCTGGCCAATGGCATGGTCCATACAAATTTTGACCATTGTCCATACAAAAATGCCAAGAGGGGGAAGGATCTAGAAGCTCCGAAAAAAGACCACGTGTTTTACGAACGGCCCTTTGAAAAGTATACACGGTAAATCTGAAGTATGCAACTATGACTTTTCGAAAACTTTTCGACTCTTGCTGTCACACGCAAAATCACACTTATTCAAAAATGGTACAGGCATCAAAAATTCTCAAATTACAAATATGACAGTGTGTTTAGAACATTAAGTTTATAGCAGACAATAAGCTTGAATTGCCATGAGAAAAAAAACACAAGATACATTAAAAGCAACAAAGATCTAAATTTGGTTTCAAACAAGTGAACAGTTGTCGTCATAGTTTCCTTTCGCTTGCATGTAAATGTCAAGCAAATATCAATCCACGCCACGCTATTTGGAACGACGGTCCCACACCATATCCTGTCCTATATATCTATTTCACATTTATATCACACATTCGACCTGTTTTCAGAGTGGCCTTTTATGAAAACAGACATGCACACAAGATGCCTTTCCAGTTATGCAGCTGACATTCAAGCAAAATATGATCTAAACCAAGTGATCCAATGATGGCAGCTACTGACAGTCGCTGTTCTTTTATCAGTATTTCTAGACGACAGGAGCAAACAGTTGTTATTCTTTTATGGTTACATGCAACTGATTACGTAAAAGTCTATTGCGTTCCATTGATTTTAATTAATGCCACATTTCATGATTACACAGTGTAGACATTGGTAAACAAAGGAAAATCATGTCTTCGTAAGACACCATGTTTTTAGTAATCTAATAAAAAGATAACATTCTGGGTCGCAAACGTAGCTTAAATCTAAAAAACTATAGAGAGATGTTCATGGTTTGAGTAACACAGTTGGGGCGAGGAGCGTGGGGAAAAGTATGAAAGAACAATGGCACCAACACAGAAAAAAAATGACATTCCCCTTGATTTAGTGGATGTCCTACCACTTCATCGAATTCGCTGCTTTGAAATTGCCCACTATTTTTCGATTGGTCGAAATTGCGGGCAATTCGGAGGATTCATTAGCTTGGGCACAAAATCAATCTTGTTGGCAGCATACCACTCCAGAACCACCTCGGAGTAGTGGCAGCTGACTAAATCGGGCCAAAAGATGACTTTGCCCCTATGCTTGCGGATGAACGGCAATACACGCTCTTTCAAGCATTCTTCGATGTAAACTTGGGATGACATCGTCGAGGATGTGACAAATGGTTCCGTTTTCAAGCCGCAACTGCAAATCGCTTGTCAAATCATGGCCATCTTCACGAACATATCGACAACCATGAATTTGAATCTTCCTGGCACATCCCCACGTCCAGTCGCAATGTTAAACTTTTTACCGGGAAGCAGCTTAAAATCGAGTATGACATATGTATTGTCATCGAATGAAGTGCAACCCATGTGTTTCGTAACGCTTTTTGACCACAGAATTCTGCTTCATGTACCGCTTTGGATGTTTACTGGCTTTGTACGATTTGTTTCCTTCCCTGGCAAGGATTTTCCGCACCGTTTGGAAGTTGGTGTCATACCTTCTGGCGATATCTCTGATTGAAACACCGGGGTTGGCTTCAACACACCTCAATACTGCTGACGAGCCCTGGTTCCAGTTTTTCGTATGTCCGCTTATTCCTTTCCACACTCAGGGTTTCCTTGTAGGTTTTGGGCACTCGACAAACTGTTTTTTCAAGAATAGGAATCTTCAGCACCTTAGCCAGCTTGGAACCGGACCACTCCAGAATATCCAGGTGTTTGGTCACAATTTTATTTTCTTCGTTCGAGTTCCATTTGACGTTATTTCTGAACGCGATCGACTACTTTGATCAAACCTGCATCAGTTGTTCTCTATAGAAGTGTAAACAAATCACCGTGAAAGTTTTTCGATTCTTAACACTTGAGGCACGCGAGGGGCGTACAAGTTTACTTTTAGACAGCCTTTAATCGACTTCACGTCGACTCGTAGCAACATGAGCTGGTCCTTGTTCATGGAAGCTTCGTAGGTCCGTGCAAGCTGCATGCGGCAAAAGGGATGAGCTGGAATCCAAGCTTCTAACCGACAAAACGGCCAGAGAAAAAGCCAAGCTAATTGCAGTAGAAAATGCCAGAGAGGGGCAGGGACGTCCAAGCGGGCGATGAAATCAACCGTAGAATTGGACCCGGCGCTTCTATTTAGGGAATGGTGGCAAAGGGCCCCTTTGGTACAAAGATCTACGCAAACGTGGTGTTGAGGTCGGAGTATCCATCCTCACGACCCACAGGACGAAAAGAGATTCCCCCCAGTATCAGAAGAACTTAAAAACATCAAATGGTAAGGCCAGCCTTAGTACGGAAAAGTGGATCCAGCAAAAGGAACGAAAAATCCATGGATTAACAACTGAAAAAGGGGAATGGGCCCAAACAAAGTAAGATAATCAGAAGTTGTTACGTAAGCGGTACAGCAGTGAGACGTCAAGGTTCTCAAAGCGATGCGTGGTAATCTGCGGAATATTCGCCGTATCGGAAGAGGCAAGATGATCCTGGAGCCTAGCTAGGGCCTAGCTTACACGAAGTTGGCTGAACAAGTCTTAGGAGCGGGAGTGAAGGTGCGTGCTCTAGCCAAGCAAGTGGCTCTCCAGTGTAAGGACCTGGTCGAGATTACAGAATGGCCTGGACGAGATCACAGCTGGCAAAATCTCCACGGCCATCAAGACTCAGTGCTGATCGAGGTTGCCACAACAGCCATACGGCTGCAAAGGGTCAACTCGGAACCCAAGTAGCCGAAGCGCACTCGGCCGTAATAGTCGCTAAACTCAAAGTTGGATGATCCGTCTGCTCACTGAGTGTACACCGTCCTGCGAAGGCATGTTTCAGGAGCCTCTATACAGAAGTGAGTTATCTATAAGGTGCAGTGAAAAAGGTCACAAGGCCCAAGACTGCAAGGAGCCCCCCAAAAGTATGACGAGCTCTGGAAATCAAACTACAAGCACTTCACGGGGGGTCCTAAGTACCCGGCCTACAAGTGTAGGTAACTCAACTAAACCTTAAATACTGTGAGATAGCTAAGCAACTGTTATGCCAGGTAGTTCACAAGTCGGCATTGGATATCGCAATAATATCCGGCCAATACCACATCCCCGCCGGTACCGGAAATATGACAGCATGAAGGACAACGGGCAAGTTCCCAATTTAGGAGGTTGTGTTTACCCAGAACTATTATCTTGAATTTCATCTATGAATTTTAAATCGATAGGAGGCTAATCCGAAGCTGTATAAAAAAATCAACAACGGACGGAGGAAAGCAATAGACAGTAATTCGGCTTATGGTGAAATAATCAACTGATTCAAGAACTGTGTTGTGGCAGTGGTAGACGGAGACCTGATGGGTTCTGTATCGCTATAATTCGTAGCTGGCCGACGCGACGGTTGGTTGCTAGAAATACTAATGGTCGTAGCAGTCACAGTGTTTACTAGTGTGATTGGATAAAACAAGGGCTTAAGAGTTGCCTTGGTTTCTCCTTGTTTGCAAAGTTCTTCGGTAGCGGTGCTCTTTTCATAGGTTCTTCCTTGTTCGGCGAGGCGATCGGATATGGACCCTCAACAGGCAAACAAGTTTTTCCGTAGTTAACGGTAGACTTCTTGAACGAACTCTACCATTTGCTCCGAGTCGTAGTGCTGTCCATCGGCGGGTGGTTACGTGGAGGTATTGCAACCCGGTTTGCAACAGTCTGGAGGAGGAGCCGGCATGGGGGTGGCGGTGACTATTTCGAAACGTTGCTGAACAGAGGCTGACGAATCGGCGGTAGATTTGGCACTTGGTACCAGAGCGTCGGGAAGTTTTCTCCGCCCATCTGTCCATGCACTACACCAAATATGGTTCTTAACACCCTTCGCTCAAAAACTTCAAGTGTTTGCAAGTCCTGCTCAAGCATTGTCTACGTCTCTTGTACGTAGATAACAACCGGTCTTATTAGAGGTGTTTTATACAGGATACTCCTAGTACGGGAGCTAAGTATTTTTGACCTGAGTCTGTTTGTGGAGCCTGTAGTAGCCACGAATTCCACTGATAATACGCCTTCAGATCTCACGGTTGTTATCATTGTCCCCAATGAAATTCTTTCCATAAGAGAATTGTATGAAATTTGCAATAATATCTTCTGACAAATATCCATGCGATTTTTCTATGTCTTCCTCTCGATTTGCTCGCTCGGTGTAGGCATGAGCTTCTATCACCTTGACGAAGCCCCCTGCGGAATTCGAATGAACCCGATAATCCACCCGATATCATCGCACAGCACTGGGTTCCATCCATCGTAACTTGATTAGTCTAGTCAGCTTTTCCGGAAAGCCGTGTTCATCCATGATCTTCCATAGTTCATTTCGGTTTACTGTATCTTATGCGGATTTTAAATCAATGAATAGATGGTGCGTAGGGACTCTATATTCACGGCATGTTTGAAGGATCTGCCGCAAAATGAAGATTTGGTTCGTTGTAAACCGGCCTTCGATGAAGCCGGCCTGATAACTTCCCACGAATCTATTTTCTAGTGGTGACAGTTGCTTAAAGATGATTCATGATAGCACTTGATAGGCAGCATTAAGGACGGTGATCGCACGATAATTTTCACAGTCCAGCTTGTCGTCCTTCATGTAAATAGGGCATATAGCCCCATCCTTCCACTCTTCCGCCAGCTATTCGATATCCTAAGCCCTGACTATCAGTAGATGCAGGCAATTGGCCAACTTGTCCGGTCCCATCTTGATGGATTCTGCTCCGATACTATTCCTTCTTAGCGATTTGTTATTCTTCACCTGCCACCGGGGATGGTACCTCTCCGTCACTTGCTCCATCGCTGACGGCATTTCTTTCGCTATCTTGCTTCTCTTCCTGTACTCTATTCAGACGTTCATCGTGTTGCTTCCACGTTTCGGTCACCTCTTTATCTTTTTTTCAGAAGCCTCTGCGGGATGTGTTGAGTTCCTGGTAGAACTTTTGCGTTTACTGTGAGTGATGCAGCTGTTCTAGCTTCTCACACTTCTCCTCCTCCTCCTAGCAGCGCTTATTCTCACGGATGTGTTGGGTTTCCTGCCTCCGCTTCTGTCTGTACTGTTCCACAGTCTGACGGGTAGCTTGACGTAGTAATGGTAGTTTTGGATCGATTAGGAAAATTTAGCTTAAACACAAGATCTTTTTTTTGTAAAGTTTAAGTGGTCGTCCTATGAAAAACTGTGGTCATGGTACGTGCTTTAAATTCATTTCTATTTTAGGTTCTCTTGGGCAGCAGCAGGACACCGTCATGTATAATGTTCACTCCGGACAGAAGTTTATTCAACTTCATGACGATGCGAATGGCTGACGGCAAGAAACGTTAGATGATAATCTAGTTGCCACATGCAGTTTTCTATTTTTGAGGATTTCAATGGCCTGATATGTCATCACTGCAGTATCGGCAGTTATCCGCATGTCGTAGCTGCCGTTCCGGGGCAGAAGGTGATTGCAGCCAACGAGAAACTCCCATAGCACAACTGGGCCGGCCGTGTCAATAAGGGCGGGTAAAGCCACGTCTGAACCACAAGTTGACAGCTAATGTCTAACACCGAAATAATTTCGATTCGTCTTGCATTCTATATACTAGCGTTGAATAGCTTAGTAAGGAAAGAAGAATTCACGCGAATTAAATATGAAGCAAAATTTATAAAAGGGGTCGGACCTTAGTTATAAAATCAGACACCGGCGACAAACCTACATTATTTTGCAGCTGATGAGTATGGCTATGGCAGCATTAAACGTGAAATGTGAAATTGAGAATAAAATAATCAAAAACACGGTATGGTCTTTCATATTTGAGAAAGAAAGTGTATTTATAATTTTCGAAACAGTCTATAGCATACTCATGATTCAATATTTTGATATGGTACTAGGTACTGCATAGAGAAGTGTAGTCCTGCTTTAAAAGACGCTAGAATTGTGTATGGTTATTGATTTATCTTACCTACCAACTAATAATGCTTCTGAAACCAAATTTGTAGAGTAGCAACAATTGGTTCAGTTGGATCAATTTGGTACATTTATCAAGTCATGCCCTCGGTCGAATGTATATTGCGCCATCTGTCAATTTATTTATCGGTAATTGCTGAATCTCTTCTTTCTGGGTTCGAAATGTGCTTTCAAGGATAAGATTTCTACTTATTATTTAAGAATTTCGCTAACAAATTACCATAGCCATCACTCGTCTTATTATTATACATGTATATCTGCTCAAGTATTTCCTGAACAAGTCTTAGGAGCGGGAGTGAAGGTGCGTGCTCTAGCCAAGCAAGTGGCTCTCCAGTGTAAGGACCTGGTCGAGATTACAGAATGGCCTGGACGAGATCACAGCTGGCAAAATCTCCACGGCCATCAAGACTCAGTGCTGATCGAGGTTGCCACAACAGCCATACGGCTGCAAAGGGTCAACTCGGAACCCAAGTAGCCGAAGCGTACTCGGCCGTAATAGTCGCTAAACTCAAAGTTGGATGATCCGTCTGCTCACTGAGTGTACACCGTCCTGCGAAGGCATGTTTCAGGAGCCTCTATACAGAAGTGAGTTATCTATAAGGTGCAGTGAAAAAGGTCACAAGGCCCAAGACTGCAAGGAGCCCCCAAAAGTATGACGAGCTCTGGAAATCAAACTACAAGCACTTCACGGGGGGTCCTAAGTACCCGGCCTACAAGTGTAGGTAACTCAACTAAACCTGAAATACTATTATCTTGAATTTCATCTATGAATTTTAAATCGATAGGAGGCTAATCCGAAGCTGTATAAAAAAATCAACAACGGACGGAGGAAAGCAATAGACAGTAATTCGGCTTATGGTGAAATAATCAACTGATTCAAGAACTGTGTTGTGGCAGTGGTAGACGGAGACCTGATGGGTTCTCCATCGCTATAATTCGTAGCTGGCCGACGCGACGGTTGGTTGCTAGAAATACTAATGGTCGTAGCAGTCACAGTGTTTTCTAGTGTGATTGGGTAAAACAAGGGCTTAAGAGTTGCCTTGGTTTCTCCTTGTTTGCAAAGTTCTTCGGTAGCGGTGCTCTTTTCATAGGTTCTTCCTTGTTTGGCGAGGTGATCGGATATGGACCCTCAACAGGCAAACAAGTTTTTCCGTAGTTAACGGTAGACTTCTTGAACGAACTCTACCATTTGCTCCGAGTCGTAGTGCTGTCCATCGGCGGGTGGTTACGTGGAGGTATTGCAACCCGGTTTGCAACAGTCTGGAGGAGGAGCCGGCATGGGGGTGGCGGTGACTATTTCGAAACGTTGCTGAACAGAGGCTGACGAATCGGTGGTAGATTTGGCACTTGGTACCAGAGCGTCGGGAAGTTTTCTCCGCCCATCTGTCCATGCACTACACCAAATATGGTTCTTAACACCCTTCGCTCAAAAACTTCAAGTGTTTGCAAGTCCTGCTCAAGCATTGTCTACGTCTCTTGTACGTAGATAACAACCGGTCTTATTAGAGGTGTTTTATACAGGATACTCCTAGTACGGGAGCTAAGTATTTTTGACCTGAGTCTGTTTGTGGAGCCTGTAGTAGCCACGAATTCCACTGATAATACGCCTTCAGATCTCACGGTTGTTATCATTGTCCCCAATGAAATTCTTTCCATAAGAGAATTGTATGAAATTTGCAATAATATCTTCTGACAAATATCCATGCGATTTTTCTATGTCTTCCTCTCGATTTGCTCGCTCGGTGTAGGCATGAGCTTCTATCACCTTGACGAAGCCCCCTGCGGAAGTCGAATGAACCCGATAATCCACCCGATATCATCGCACAGCACTGGGTTCCATCCATCGTAACTTGATTAGTCTAGTCAGCTTTTCCGGAAAGCCGTGTTCATCCATGATCTTCCATAGTTCATTTCGGTTTACTGTATCTTATGCGGATTTTAAATCAATGAATAGATGGTGCGTAGGGACTCTATATTCACGGCATGTTTGAAGGATCTGCCGCTAAATGAAGATTTGGTTCGTTGTAAACCGGCCTTCGATGAAGCCGGCCTGATAACTTCCCACGAATCTATTTTCTAGTGGTGACAGTTGCTTAAAGATGATTCATGATAGCACTTGATAGGCAGCATTAAGGACGGTGATCGCACGATAATTTTCACAGTCCAGCTTGTCGTCCTTCATGTAAATAGGGCATATAGCCCCATCCTTCCACTCTTCCGCCAGCTATTCGATATCCTAAGCCCTGACTATCAGTAGATGCAGGCAATTGGCCAACTTGTCCGGTCCCATCTTGATGGATTCTGCTCCGATACTATTCCTTCTTAGCGATTTGTTATTCTTCACCTGCCACCGGGGATGGTACCTCTCCGTCACTTGCTCCATCGCTGACGGCATTTCTTTCGCTATCTTGCTTCTCTTCCTGTACTCTATTCAGACGTTCATCGTGTTGCTTCCACGTTTCGGTCACCTCTTTATCTTTTTTCAGAAGCCTCTGCGGGATGTGTTGAGTTCCTGGTAGAACTTTTGCGTTTACTGTGAGTGATGCAGCTGTTCTAGCTTCTCACACTTCTCCTCCTCCTCCTAGCAGCGCTTATTCTCACGGATGTGTTGGGTTTCCTGCCTCCGCTTCTGTCTGTACTGTTCCACAGTCTGACGGGTAGCTTGACGTAGTAATGGTAGTTTTGGATCGATTAGGAAAATTTAGCTTAAACACAAGATCTTTTTTTGTAAAGTTTAAGTGGTCGTCCTATGAAAAACTGTGGTCATGGTACGTGCTTTAAATTCATTTCTATTTTAGGTTCTCTTGGGCAGCAGCAGGACACCGTCATGTATAATGTTCACTCCGGACAGAAGTTTATTCAACTTCATGACGATGCGAATGGCTGACGGCAAGAAACGTTAGATGATAATCTAGTTGCCACATGCAGTTTTCTATTTTTGAGGATTTCAATGGCCTGATATGTCATCACTGCAGTATCGGCAGTTATCCGCATGTCGTAGCTGCCGTTCCGGGGCAGAAGGTGATTGCAGCCAACGAGAAACTCCCATAGCACAACTGGGCCGGCCGTGTCAATAAGGGCGGGTAAAGCCACGTCTGAACCACAAGTTGACAGCTAATGTCTAACACCGAAATAATTTCGATTCGTCTTGCATTCTATATACTAGCGTTGAATAGCTTAGTAAGGAAAGAAGAATTCACGCGAATTAAATATGAAGCAAAATTTATAAAAGGGGTCGGACCTTAGTTATAAAATCAGACACCGGCGACAAACCTACATTATTTTGCAGCTGATGAGTATGGCTATGGCAGCATTAAACGTGAAATGTGAAATTGAGAATAAAATAATCAAAAACACGGTATGGTCTTTCATATTTGAGAAAGAAAGTGTATTTATAATTTTCGAAACAGTCTATAGCATACTCATGATTCAATATTTTGATATGGTACTAGGTACTGCAAAGAGAAGTGTAGTCCTGCTTTAAAAGACGCTAGAATTGTGTATGGTTATTGATTTATCTTACCTACCAACTAATAATGCTTCTGAAACCAAATTTGTAGAGTAGCAACAATTGGTTCAGTTGGATCAATTTGGTACATTTATCAAGTCATGCCCTCGGTCGAATGTATATTGCGCCATCTGTCAATTTATTTATCGGTAATTGCTGAATCTCTTCTTTCTGGGTTCGAAATGTGCTTTCAAGGATAAGATTTCTACTTATTATTTAAGAATTTCGCTAACAAATTACCATAGCCATCACTCGTCTTATTATTATACATGTATATCTGCTCAAGTATTTCCTGAACAAGTCTTAGGAGCGGGAGTGAAGGTGCGTGCTCTAGCCAAGCAAGTGGCTCTCCAGTGTAAGGACCTGGTCGAGATTACAGAATGGCCTGGACGAGATCACAGCTGGCAAAATCTCCACGGCCATCAAGACTCAGTGCTGATCGAGGTTGCCACAACAGCCATACGGCTGCAAAGGGTCAACTCGGAACCCAAGTAGCCGAAGCGTACTCGGCCGTAATAGTCGCTAAACTCAAAGTTGGATGATCCGTCTGCTCACTGAGTGTACACCGTCCTGCGAAGGCATGTTTCAGGAGCCTCTATACAGAAGTGAGTTATCTATAAGGTGCAGTGAAAAAGGTCACAAGGCCCAAGACTGCAAGGAGCCCCCAAAAGTATGACGAGCTCTGGAAATCAAACTACAAGCACTTCACGGGGGGTCCTAAGTACCCGGCCTACAAGTGTAGGTAACTCAACTAAACCTGAAATACTATTATCTTGAATTTCATCTATGAATTTTAAATCGATAGGAGGCTAATCCGAAGCTGTATAAAAAAATCAACAACGGACGGAGGAAAGCAATAGACAGTAATTCGGCTTATGGTGAAATAATCAACTGATTCAAGAACTGTGTTGTGGCAGTGGTAGACGGAGACCTGATGGGTTCTCCATCGCTATAATTCGTAGCTGGCCGACGCGACGGTTGGTTGCTAGAAATACTAATGGTCGTAGCAGTCACAGTGTTTTCTAGTGTGATTGGGTAAAACAAGGGCTTAAGAGTTGCCTTGGTTTCTCCTTGTTTGCAAAGTTCTTCGGTAGCGGTGCTCTTTTCATAGGTTCTTCCTTGTTTGGCGAGGTGATCGGATATGGACCCTCAACAGGCAAACAAGTTTTTCCGTAGTTAACGGTAGACTTCTTGAACTAACTCTACCATTTGCTCCGAGTCGTAGTGCTGTCCATCGGCGGGTGGTTACGTGGAGGTATTGCAACCCGGTTTGCAACAGTCTGGAGGAGGAGCCGGCATGGGGGTGGCGGTGACTATTTCGAAACGTTGCTGAACAGAGGCTGACGAATCGGCGGTAGATTTGGCACTTGGTACCAGAGCGTCGGGAAGTTTTCTCCGCCCATCTGTCCATGCACTACACCAAATATGGTTCTTAACACCCTTCGCTCAAAAACTTCAAGTGTTTGCAAGTCCTGCTCAAGCATTGTCTACGTCTCTTGTACGTAGATAACAACCGGTCTTATTAGAGGTGTTTTATACAGGATACTCCTAGTACGGGAGCTAAGTATTTTTGACCTGAGTCTGTTTGTGGAGCCTGTAGTAGCCACGAATTCCACTGATAATACGCCTTCAGATCTCACGGTTGTTATCATTGTCCCCAATGAAATTCTTTCCATAAGAGAATTGTATGAAATTTGCAATAATATCTTCTGACAAATATCCATGCGATTTTTCTATGTCTTCCTCTCGATTTGCTCGCTCGGTGTAGGCATGAGCTTCTATCACCTTGACGAAGCCCCCTGCGGAATTCGAATGAACCCGATAATCCACCCGATATCATCGCACAGCACTGGGTTCCATCCATCGTAACTTGATTAGTCTAGTCAGCTTTTCCGGAAAGCCGTGTTCATCCATGATCTTCCATAGTTCATTTCGGTTTACTGTATCAGGCCTAGATCAAAAACACGGTATGGTCTTTCATATTTGAGAAAGAAAGTGTATTTATAATTTTCGAAACAGTCTATAGCATACTCATGATTCAATATTTTGATATGGTACTAGGTACTGCAAAGAGAAGTGTAGTCCTGCTTTAAAAGACGCTAGAATTGTGTATGGTTATTGATTTATCTTACCTACCAACTAATAATGCTTCTGAAACCAAATTTGTAGAGTAGCAACAATTGGTTCAGTTGGATCAATTTGGTACATTTATCAAGTCATGCCCTCGGTCGAATGTATATTGCGCCATCTGTCAATTTATTTATCGGTAATTGCTGAATCTCTTCTTTCTGGGTTCGAAATGTGCTTTCAAGGATAAGATTTCTACTTATTATTTAAGAATTTCGCAAACAAATTACCATAGCCATCACTCGTCTTATTATTATACATGTATATCTGCTCAAGTATTTCCAATTTTGATGGTCTATGTGAAAAAGACAGTTGGTGCACCCGCCTTGGTCACATGTAAATGATTTTGCTGTACTGGCTGAAAAAAAGTTCTCATTCCAATTTCATTAATAAGAATTTTCGTTCATGATCTCCTAAACAATACTGCACCTGATGTCAAGCTGACATTCTTTCAACATCCATTATTGATTAGCAGGCAGGCTATTGGGTCCAGCACAGCATATGCTTTTAAAATACTTCCACTTATGCACTCCCGTAACACTTACCGAACCTACATGTTGATGCCCTGGTTCCATGTTATACGTTGAAATTCCATCGTCCTATTTGCTGTGCAGTGACAACATTTAAGTTTTTTGATGACTTTGTTCCCATTTGCTGGACGAAAAACATCTGTGTTCTCACGTGTGTAACGAACAACGATTATAACACTAATTGTCCTTATGATAATCACGAATCCATGCAGGAAACTACGACGCGTTCAGCCATGCATGTAATGCATTTCGGAAAAATTATTTTATTTGTATTTTACCTTGACCTTAGAGGTACGATTAGAATTGAACATTTCTTGTTTTCCACCCTACAATTAAATTCAAATACCTTTCCCCTCATCCTACAAACTAGGAATCTGTTTAAAATTCCATCAAGCGGCCCTGTGTTTGTATATACGCCTTTGTCTAACTATGATCGCCGGTTGTCTGCAGCAAGGGGCGATATCCAAGATGGAGATGCAAAAACAGAACTCACCAAGGCCGCCGGGTAGGACTGTTGCACATTTTATTCTTTCCGGCTTCCGTCAACCTTTTGTGTTTTGTACATGTACAATGCATTGTTATGCATAGTGCATCTTGCTTTCTTCGTTTTCCTTTTCGATGCATCTGCCTATGCACATACATGCAGTTTTATACTCCTATGGAAAATTCAACGAGTGGTGCAACATCTCTTCCAGCACGTAAAAGTGGACTATTTTTGGGGAAGAGATGATCAGCTTTTTTTCAGGATTATGGCTCTGGAAGATATTGCTAATGCGAAAATAATAACAGGTATAGCCTTGTAAAGCTGTTTGAACGAAAGCTTTTGGCAATTCGTTGTGGAGATTCGGCTCATTCTTGTTGATGAAATAAAGTGCCAATCCTTTATGATTTTAAGAAACACTTCTTAAAAACTTTAACCTCTATTACCATATTAGTGTTTCATTTAATATATTTTTAAAATGATGACTTAATAATGCTTTATTGAAAACATTCATTAGAAATTTATAACAAGGCAACCTCGTTGTTGAGGTTAGCAAAATTAGGTGTGACATAAAAAAGTGCCCATTCATAAAAACCATGTAAATCTTTCGCATTAAGTTCTCGCCGCGCAATCTCACAAACACTAGCGTGCTGCTTTACACGTATAGGATCGATTTGTTTATTGTTTTCAACCACGAGATCAACTGTCAAAATGTTCAGTGTGACAACGGTTTGTTTTTTTTTATTTTCAACCAGCAAAACGATTGAATTAGTGAAACTGCTTACTAATATTATGGTTTCAGTTGAAAATCGAATTTATCGACGAGCGACAATCGATTTTACTCTCGTTCTGTACGTTATACCTAATGTCGGAAGTAGTGCGCTGTATGGCACATCAGATGCGCCGTACAGCGCCCTACTTCCGACATTAGGTATAACGTACAGAATGAGAGTAAAATCGATTGTCGCTAGTCGATAAATTCGATTTTCAACTGAAACCATAATACTAACGGTGGCAGAGAAGTCTATGCTCATCAGGAGCAATGACGCTTATACCAGGTTCGGCCCAAGCAGATTGTATGTATTAGTGAAATGATGAAAATGTAGTGATATCAGAGTCGAATGGTAATGTTTATGTATCGCGTAGCAAATCATCGAAGGTCATCGAAGGAAATTCCGTCAAACGGCACGGACTTCCGGAAGATGAAGTTTGTAGGAAAAAGTGGTTGTTGTTTTGCGATATTTTTTATTCATGTTAAAGCTACCCACTTCCATTTTGTTTATTCTTACAATTGTAAGGACTTTTTAGAACAGGGCGGAACAGAGTATGGTATTGAAGGCTGACTAAAAGTAAATTGGTACGCCCCTCGTGCACCGCTAGCACGTTTTAAGTGATGAAAATCGAAAGTCTTTGATAGTGATTTGTTTAAACTTCTATAGAGAACAACTGGTGGAACTCGAACGAGGAAAAAATGACTACTCCGGAGTGGTACGGTTCCAAGCTGGCTAAAGTGCCGAATATGCCGAAAACAACAGTTTGTCGAGTGTTCAAAACCTACAAGGAAATCCAGAGTGTACTAAGGAGTCAGAAAACTGGAACCGAGGTGTGTTAAAGCCAACCCGGTCTTTCGATCCGAGATGCGCCAACTTTCAAACGATGCGGAACATCCTTTCCAGGGAGAATACAAGTTGTACAAAGCCAGTAAACACCCGCAGCAGAATTCCGTGACCAAAAAGCATGCAAGGCTCTCGTACGACCGTGTTTTGACGAAACACAAAGGCTGCACTTTGATCGATGACGAAACATACGTCAAATTCGATTTTAATCGATCCAGCGGATGCGGACAAAACGGAAGAAGTGCGCTGATTTTGTGTCCCTTTCCACAGTGCGGGCGCTGATGGGCTCCATAAAGAGCAAGATTCAAGATTTCGTTTGAACTGGAGAAACGATACTATTGATACGATCTATTGCTGTGATTTTGAAGTTTTAATAAAAGTACTACAAAGCAATCATTAATGGACTTTTTAAACGTATTGAATCACGAATGACAGGTATTTTTGTGCGTACTTATTAACTTTGAGTCAGCCTTTACTGATCCACATAAATAGAACATATTTTTTCAATATTTTTTCTTCTAACACAAGTTAGCTGCCAGTTGGGCAAAACCTCATATAAACGTCATTGCATCAGGAGACCCCTCGATTTTTTGAGTTTTGGCATTTGAATTCAAAAAACTTATTCGTTGTGTCTCTGTAATACGCTCGCGTTGTTTTGGTATAATTCTCGTTTTTATCATGGAAAACGCAGTGCTTTCAAAATCAATTCCGTTAAGTATCCGTAAACTGCTGGTTCGAGATGTGGAAAATGGAGAATCGCCGCACTGCGGTTAAATGCGCGAGAACTGTTTGGTACAGTGGCCAGGCAATTTCCCGGCCATATTGTAGCTGTCCAAAGCGGCAATGAGTCAGTATAGAATTGGCTAGTATATGGCACGCGATACGAACCGAAATGATTTCATAAGGGACGAATGGCCAGTTTTCAGTGCCCCAAAATTTTATCATTGTATTGGCTAGAAATGGAAAACGGTAGCTGTCCGATTAGCCGTTCTTGCATGACTCTGTTTCCCATGCCATAACCGGGCGGATTGTGGCGGGTAGTCAAAGCCCTGTACAAACCACCAGCTCATAGGCCCGTGTCGAAAACTGAAATCAGTTTCTATCTGCTACTACTAAAATTGTTTTTACTTACTAGTGTTTTAGCCCAATGGGTTCTTCAGCATTGATATACGTGTTTTATGTGTTCGATGTGTTTTAAGTTTATATTGATTTTTCAGATCAATTCTTGGGGATATAAAATAAAATTTGATAACCTACTTCACCGAAAACTACAACTATAACTTGAAAAGCCTAAGGGTGGGGAACTAGATTCAGAATAATCTAGTGATTCGATGTCAGACAGCGTGCTCTGTACCAATTGATAGACTCACTGAATCGCTCTTAGAGTAACTTTATCGAGGTCAGACGGTGGACCTCAGTTGTTCTTATCCTCGGAGGAGCGTTAAGGATCATCCTGAGGAACTTATTCTGAACACGCTGAAGCTTCAGGTGATGTGTTTTGGCGCAGCTTTCTTTCGGTGATCGTAAACAGCAAGCTTGTTTTCCAGGGATAATATAGACCTTCTGTTGATCAATGGGTACAGTAGCTTCAACAGAACGTTACACTTTGTGACAGTTTTGTTTACTTGCTTCCTAAAAATCAGCTCACTGTCTAGGGAAACTTCAAAGTAGACAGTGGATTTGGTCCATTCCACCCTGGTAATGTTCAGGCTAATTTTACAATGCTCAGGCGGAACTAGTTTGGGAGAGTTGAAGTGTGGGAGGAGGTTGGCCTGGGTCTTCACTGCGCTGATACAGATCTAAGATTCAGTGAAGTATTCTGACAGGATATTCAGGCTTCGTTGAACGTTCGCGGTAAGCGCTCTTGTTACCCGACCGTTGTGGACGACTGCGGTATCATCGGCAAACAACGATAGAAATCCATTTTCAGGGAGCGGGGGTATGTCCGAGGTGAAACGGTTGAACAGAAGCGGACCTTGTATACTTCCCTGCGAAACGCCGGCGGAGATCTCTTGCGCATCGGAAACTGCACCATGCAGGGAAACACGGAATTTCCTGTCCTACAAATATTTTTTAATTATCTTCACCAGCAAGATGGAAATATTGTTTTGTTTCAGCTTGTACGAAGGCCGTCATTTCACACCTAATCAAAGGCATTCTCAAAGTCGAGAAGTGCCATGGCAGATAATTTAGTTACAGACAAATTGTTCATCGAGCAAGATGTTGAGCTCGTCGGCAGATGAAAGAAGCCGGCGGTAAATCGCTTTCTCAAACAGCTTGGATAATCCTGAGAAAAGGCTGATTGGTCTATAAAGCTTTTGGAAGCGGAAAGATCTCTACCAGGTTTCTGGATGGGAATAACTAAAGCTGACGAGGGCAAGTAGCTAAGTCGTAGGCAATGGTTGGAGATCAATGCCAGATGAACGTAGAAATGAGAGCTCAATTGCTTGAGCTCCAAGTTCATGATGTTATCGAATTCTAGGTCCTTCATGTATTTAGACGTTTTGATATAGGTCAACAGGTCTTAGGTCCACCATTCTGGCCTTAATTTTTTTTTCATGCGATTGCAATGACTTTGTAAGCAGACCAGTTCTTTGGTATCTCTATCAAAGGGTACAGAGTTGCTTACCTGATCTATCACTGGGGCATGTTGTTCCCGTGCCTGGGAGATCACTTGTTCAATGCTCTGCAACTACCGTTCGATGTCATCAACCGAGGTGTATGTCGAAATCGATGTTGTCGTCAACGTGTTGTCGGATTCGATGCAGAATAGCCGTTCCAGGAACATGTCGGCATATGGCCCATAATAGAATAGAAATAGTTTGTAGGAATTATTCCAAAGATTCTGACATTCATTCATGGAAATTCAATAGATGTTCCGATACCGGAACAAAGCCCTGGAAACCCGGATTTATACACAGAAAAAAATAATTAATTTTAACAAACGTGTAAAATATCCCCTAGTTTAAATCCAAGCTAAAGGAGGCGTAAACAACGAAATTGTTTGCAACTTTTCATGTGCCACACAGATAAAAAGAAACACTGAATTTTCTGCGTTATCTAATGCACATAAAGGGAATGCTAGATTTGCCAGAAAATCACTGTTTCTTTTTATTTGTGTAGGGACCAGATGAATTCAATGGAATGTCCCACTATTTAGTGACACTCTTCTTATGTGCATGCTATTGAACAAAAATTTACACTACTTTTTGGAGCTGTGTGCAGAACAGCGTTCTTATTAGGAGATTTCCGAAATATTTTGACAATCTTTTGAATCTGATTAAAAAATCGCGAAATTTGCAAGACATGGGTCTCTTTTGGAGATGTCGTAACAAACCGCTGGTTGGCGATTCTCTGCAGAGAAAAATACATACAAATCTACCCATTATTTGAATTAGTCGCACCCATATTTGTTCATGCGGCTTGTTCAAATATACACGGAAAAAAGTAATTAGTTTTAACAAGCGCGTAAAATTTCCTCTCGTTTAATTCAATGCCAAAGGGGGCGTAAACAACGCAATTGGTTGTAGTCTTCGATGAGCCATACAACAACGTTTGCAATCTTTTATACAAAAGGCTTGATTCAGGCGTTATCTGGCTTAAATTTACATAAAATATCCCATTATTTTCTGCTAAATCTAGCAATACCTTTATGTGCATTAGATAACGCAGAAAATTCAAAGTTTCTTTTTATCTGTGTATTATTTGTCACTCATTTTCAGATAAGGTGTAATAATTATGAAGTTTGTGTCGTTATGTTTTAGAAAGTAATATTTTTTTTATTTATTTATTTTCCGTCGGCCTATTTCTTCACATGGTGACAATCACCGACGCCAGGGAGACGACTCCACCACCTGGACCCTACCTAACGACTCATGAATATGAGCCGGGACCAACGGCTTTACTTCCCTTCCTAAGGAAGACGTGACTCGACTTTTTCGCCTCAGAAAAACTATCGACGTCGACTGAGATTGAACCCAGACCCACTGGGGTGCCCGTAGCAGTCACGCTTACCACTACACCACCAACGCCGGCAGGAAAAGTAATTAAAAGCATCGAAAAATATGTACGGATTAATGTTAATGTGATACTATCCATGAATTAAATATCACCTCCCGGGAAATAAATATCGGCGTTCCGGGAAACGGTATTTCCGAGAAATGCGTCCCGGGATTGTAAATCCAAATCAACATTATTGTCATCAGGAACAAAAGTGATAATAATAATTAATCTTTTTGTCGTACTCTGTAAACTCTGTCAATTGGGCATTGGGGACCATTTTAGAGATTTTAGGGAAATTGATGATACATTTCCGGGACTGCAATTCTACTCCATCATTGAGTTGTCATTTTTTGCTACGTTTATCTTTGAAACCAAAACATAAATAAATAGAGCTTACAAACATGATGTTATACTTTCATTGTAACTACATGCATTGGATTCAGTTGGAAACAGTTAAACAAATTGTTTTCGCACCATCCACTCCCATCTTCCCAAGTACTTCTGTATAAAATGTAGCTTTTTTCGCACAACAATCAGTCCATTAAAGTGCACTGTATTCATTCATCCATCTAAACCACCCACCCACTCGACAACAGATTGCAAATAGGTGGCAATGTCAGCCGTATTCTGCTGGAGGCTGCAAAAGCTTCTTTTTTCAACCCTGAACCGAACCGCATGTGTCATCAGCACCACTCGGGTGAGCAGCTACACAGCGACAGTTTGCATTAAGTGTTGAGAAGCAGATAACGAAACAGGACGCTTTTCATCTAGTTTTCCTTAGGCAGCTTTTACCGACCGGTTTGGGTGTTTGGCGAGGACTGGCGAATGGGATGTGACCATCAAAACAGCACTTTGAGGCCAAACTGGTCTGAAAATATACTCAAGCCGCAGAGGGTGCCGTGCTCGAATAAGAATACAGTTGCTGGGAACTGACATTGTGGGAGGCATGGAAAAGGATTACCAACTTTGAGCCTGTTGGTTATTATGCAGATGATGCATTTCACGTTCTATTTAGGTTCTATTCGAGCTAAGATGTTTAAGGTATTTATTGTTGTCGTAGATCACTGAAATTGAATTGTAAATAAACAACAGCTTTGTTGAAATATCTACCGCATGAATGCTAACATTTCAACCATTCAACATGCGAGTAGAGCGAAAATTTACTCTACCAGGTAAATTTCAATGCAAGCTACCTGTACCAATCGTTAACAGTTAACGCCATATTAAAATTTCACCACCTACTACTCTCTTTAATGCACTTTAATTTACCGGGGAATGTGCTTTACTAAGCAAAATATTTTCTTTCATCAATCGAACTCTATTGAGTAACGGTTTTCCTCTTCAGTATCCATTTCGGATAAGAGTGAATAGGGAATTATACGGGTACGTACATCAATCAAACCAGTTGTGTATCTGTGTTCACAAACCTGTCAGTATATATTATTTTCCAATGGTTGATTACAAGTCAGATAGATAACACCAGAACACCCGTGACGGTTAAGATGGCGAAGAAGGAGATGAAGACTCTTGCGCAACTTCAGTATTGTTATGCGATAGAAAGAACATATTATTCACCATGCTGATTAGATCTGGAATTGAGTTCTTTCCCTGATGATGGAAGGTACCACTGTAGAAAAGAGCATGATTGAGAACTGTCACTGACACGCGGTCTGCAGCGCTCCGTCCGCACTGGTAGTGTTACGTCGTGAATCGATAAGAATCATGCAACCATTCATCACTTAGTGTTAATGCTTCGGGCTAGTTTGCTTCAAGCTGTAGTGTAGGATAAAGACCTATTTATGAACACCAAAAAGTGAGTTGGAAAATGTGCAACTTCATACAACGCCCGTGAGTTAAAAAAATAATTTCATTATGCAACGGCTTTCCTTGACAACCTTTAACAAACTGTGTAAAACATTTCTGAAAATTTAAGGCACTAACTGCAATTAAACTTTTAGTATTATGATGGAGGAAATCTATTTGATAATTATATACAAATCATAATATGCAAATATTCGAATCATTGCCCAGTGCACAAGCAAACGGTGAAGTTAGTATCTTTCGCGATCCTTCTATTTGGATTTTTCACCATGTGTCTGAAGAAGAAGACCGGCTGTATAAACAGTGCAATAACAAACTACAATTCATTGCGATCGGCGCGTCTGTGTGTGTGTGTGTGTGTGTGTGTGTGTGTGTGTGTGTGTGTGTGTGTGTGTGTGTGTGTGTGTGTGTGTGTGTTTGTGTGTGTGTCTTTATTTTTAAATAGGATTTCTATTTTTTTTCTAAACACTGGCCTAAAGAAAGCTCTTCAACTTCACCATCACCTGAGCTACCCCTCCGGGACTACCATGCAGTATTGCTTCGGAACGGGAGGTGTCATGTGCAATTTGCACCAAGGTCCCATTTGTTATTTTAATTTTGCCTTTGGCTCCCATCATGACGAGCCCTTCGGCTCCTGTTGTTAGTTTCTTAGCATCATTTTCGCCAATCAGCGATCGACAGGCATCGTGCTCCGCCCTTTGGCTCCTATTAGCAATCGATTCGATACTTACACTTACACTTTTCGCAATTCAGCGACCAACATGCGGCATGATGACCCCATCGGCTCCTGTTAGAACTCCGTGTTGAACTAACCTGTCAAGACATGCTTTATGCTCAAGCCATCCACTGCGCACGCCCGATCAGGTGCGATGATTATTATCCTCCAACATCAATGGACGAATTGGTACGATACCGACATCGGTCCGGCGATTCCGGGTGGATACGGTTCGCTGGCGCCCCGTCGATCCAAAACCCAAAATTCCGGTGGACCTAGCCTACACCGACGAAGAGTTACCCGGCGGTGGACATTCTTCCGGAACCGATTCTTCTGTTATTGACGGGTCAACCGGTAGGGTGCCGGAGTCAATCCAGTAATGCCGGTAGAGCCAGGCGTCCGGTGCACTGGTGCCCCGATGACCCAGTCCGGTGCTGCTTCACGATCTACTCAACTAGTTCCTGGCAGTGGATCTAGCCTACTCCGGTGGAGAGTTCCCCCGCAAAAGAATTTTTACCGAAACCGATCTAGCCAGTGGCACTGGAACGTTGATCATTACGCCACTTCCTCTGAAGTTTGGACAAAATTCGCGTTACTACCCTGTCGACAGCGTTACATTTCTCATCTTCGCGGCACACTTCGCGTGCGACATTGTCGGCGTTCATACCAGGTATATCCCTGCGCGCTACTTCGAATCTTGGACATTCGAAGCCGGCGTGCTCCGGTGTCCTTCCAACGTTTCCGCACTCTGGACAGAGAGGCGAAGGTGCGTGACCAAACCGATGCAAACATTTCCGGAAGCAGCCGTACGGGGACAGAAACTGTGTCAGATGGAAGTTCACTTCTCCATGCTTCCTGTTCACTCATGCAGACATATTCTGGATGAGTCGGTGGGTCCACCTTCCATTTACCGCATTGTCCCACTCTTGCTGTCACTTAGCCAACAAGTGATTTCTGACGCTACCCCTCACGTTCCTTGTATTCCTCCTCTGATAGGATTCCACGTCCTCGGCCAGGGTGATGCTAATGGGCATCATCCATCGGTAACGCACACTGCCTCCGATGAAATCGTTCGGTAGGCGCTTGCGATTCGTATGGCCATGAGTCTGAATATTCTGCTCAGTTTATTCCGGTTACGCATTGTTTTGAGCGCTGCGGCCCAGACCGGAACTCCATACCTAAGCCGTCGACCATCACCCCCAGGTGCTTCAGCACGCGCTTCGATGTTCTCCAACGTTGATGTTTACTAGATGAACGGCTTTCCGGTTGCTCACTAGCACTACCTCCGTCTTATGATGGGCCAGCTGCAGCTTTGCTCGTGGCATCCACGCTTCAATGATATCCAGCGACTCCGCCGTCAACATCTAGACGTTCTCTAACGTCTCGCCAGTTAGAGTTAACACGACATCGTCAGCGAATCCAACGATTTCAACTCCACTGCACTATGGCCCAGATCACGAATTTATGAGGAAACATGCTCCAAGCGCCTAAACTTGAAACTTTACAGTAAAGTGATGTTCTACAACATGGTTGGTATCACTAAGGACCATTTTTTAGAAATTAGAGTGGTCCCCATTTTCAGGGAAATACAAAAATTAACTTTTTTATTTGCAGAAATAGACGTTTACATTCTTGGGCAAAATTGTAGCGCAAAAAATTTTATGGAATTTTCATGTATAATTTTTTCATTTTAGCTTAAAAATTGACCGATTTAGAGCAATTTTCCGTCATCAACTTAGGGTGTACCATAAATAAATGTTTTTTTTACCCTAACTTTTTTATTTCAATACTCACCGTAAAGTTGTTCTTAGACAAGTTTTAGAGCTTTCAAAGGCGCATACTTTGATATACAAACTTTGCCGCTAGCGTCAACAAACTAATAGTTATTGAAATTTTTCTGAAAAAAATCGCCCTTTTCAAATGTTCAAATGTTCAAATGTCAAATGTTCAAATAAAAAAGTTAGGATAAAAAAAACATTTTTATGGCATACCCTGAGTTGACGAGGTAAAAGTTGCCGTTTCAAACGACGTCTTAATTTTAATTTTTGTTTGCCCCAATCATAGAAATCAACATTTGAAAAGGGCGTATTTTTTTTAGAAATACTTCAATAACTATTGATTGGTTGAAGCTACCGGTAAATTTGCATATCAAAGTACAAGTTCTAAAACTCATCTCAGAACAACTTTACGGTGGGTATTGAAATAAAAAAGTTATGGCAAAAAAACATTTATTTATGGTACACCCTAAGTTGATGACGGAAAATTGCTCTAAATCGATCAATTTTTAGGCTACAAAAAAAAATTATACACGAAAATTCCATAAAATTTTCTGCGCTACAACTTTGCCCAAGAATGTAAACGTCTATTTCTGCAAATAAAAAAGTTAATTTTTGTATTTCCCTGAAAATGTGGACCACTCTAATTTTAACCAACATAAAAAATGAGCCTTAGTGATACCTTAGTACATGTTGTACAACATCACTTTGCTGTAAAGTTTCAAGTTTAGGCGCTTGAAGCATATTTTCTCGTAAATTCGTGATATGGACCATAGTGCACTGTGCAGCTGCAACGTTAGTACTCCGTCATACATCGCGTTCCAGAGCATTGGACCTAGAATGGAACCTTGTGGCACCTCCACCGTAATCGTGATTGATTTATGGCCCAATTCCGCTTCGTACACCAGGACTCTTTTATGGATGTAACTTTTCAGCATCCTGCATAGGTAGCTAGGAACACGCATTTCGTGCAGTGCTACGGCAATAACTAGCACAAGCTAGCACTATTGAAAGCGTTTTTCGCGTCGATTGTTACAACACTGAAAATTTATTTTCGTAAATAAGCTTCCACTCGTTTCGTAAACATGGATTTTGTACATAGAACAAATGTCTCGTAAATGGTATGAAACATTCATGTTTCTAATGATCTAACAAAATCCTATCATTACACCTTTTTTGTAAAATGCACAAAATGACTTTCGTGAAGACCAGCCAATCGCTGTTTCTCTTCGATCGTACTCAAAATTGTTGGTTTCATGGCTGGGATGGTGCGAATCATTAATTTATCCCAATATAGAAATGAAAACGCAACGCTGTCGAGAGTTAGAACGTCATGCACAATAATCAACTAGTTTCTCACGAGTCAATATGGTTTAGTGAAAACAACCACGGACTCAATAACAGCTCATCCTTAAAATACAGGATCGAACCCCATGTCAGAAAAATTAAATAATAAATCTATGAAGAACTCCTCGTGGTTGCGCTTTTTTTTTTCAATTATATTTTGAGCCGATAAAGTAGATTTGTCAGTCGTTCATGCAACCACCAGAGAGACGTTTCTTTTTTATTAGTAACAAATTACTGGTGCACTTTGTATTGTTTTCGTAGAATGAGCGAATGTTCTTTCTGTGTCCACAAATGCTTCGGCTTATGACAGTTGCATGTGGCGCATTAAATACGAAGGTAGCTTCTTGAAAAGAACAAATCAGTTTCGTTGCTGAAAACAACGAATAGATTTGTTTGTTTCACGTTCGATTTCGTAATATAAATGAAAATTAATTTTCAGTGTACGGCGCAAAATCAATTGCTTCTCCTCTTCTGTGTGGATACCTCCTCTGCACTATACACGACTGTCCGGATTGCATTCGCCATTGAGACTCCCTTTTGGAATCTTTCCAGTAGCTTTCCGAGGGTATCCAACAAATATAAGGGTCTATACGATGCTGGGTCCCTTGGTGGCTTCCCCGGTTTTGGCAGCAAAGTCAGCTTCTGGACCTTCCATCTGTTTGGGAAGCCTTCATCCAAACATTTCTGTAGCACCATCCTGAACATTTCGGGGAACGCCTGTATAGCAGTTTTAAGCACACATTGGGGATTCCATCGGGGCCAGGGGCTTTTTTCACCTTCAGACCCTTCGCAACTATTATGAGCTCTTTGGTGGAGATCCGGGAGACAATGGACTCAGATTCTTCGTCTTCATATGGCGAGGCGGCCACAACGTTGAATCAAGGTGCGGATCGCCACGATTGCCTTCAACTTGTCCGGACACATTTAAACGGAAGTCGACTGGCCCTTCATCTTTGCCACCACGATTCGATAGTTGTTTCCCCATGGGTTGGCATCAGCTTCTCGGCAAAGCTCTTTGACGCAGTTTGACTTGCTCAGCCTAATCTCCCTTTTGAGAGCCGCGCGAGCTTCGTGAAAAACAAGTCTTCGTTCTTCCCTCTCAGCATCAGTTCTTGCCCTCTGGATACTTCTTCTCGCTCGGAGGCATGTAGCACGGAGGGTACTGAGTGTTCCGTTCCACCAGGAAGCTGGGCGCCGTCGGTACCTGTGCTCCAATTTCCTTGGCATGGATGCGTCACAAGCCATTACTATCGCTTCTGTCAACTCCTCTGCGTCGAGATTTGCACTGCTGTGTGTTCGAAGCGCTTCAATAAAGGTCTCCTTGTCGAAGGCCTGTATCTTCCACTTCCGCTCGTGGATCCTGGTGCGCCTCGTTACCATAAAGGCTCGCTGGCTGATACTGTAGGTGATCGCTTGGTGATCGCTGTGGAAGTACTTCTCACTGACCCTCCAGTTCATGTCCTCCGCAAGCGAAGGACTGCAGAACGTGACATCGATTATCGATTCACGACCGTCTCTGCGGAATGTGCTGACCGTGTCTTCATTGCAAAGCTTTACATCCAGCTTCGCAAGAGCTTCCAGAAAGCTGCATTCTCTTGCATTGGTAAGTCTGCTACCCCACTCCATGGCCCAAGCGTTGAAATCACCTCCGATGACTACCGGCTTTCGTCCGACCAGCGTGTCAGTGAGTGCATCCAACATCCTGTTGTACTCTGGAGATGCAAAACAACTGCACACGAAGATTCTATTGATTTTGACAAGCACGAAACCGTCATATGAGCTTTCGACCACTTCACACATCAAAGACATTATACAAGCGTCAAATTGGCCACGCCTACTGCGTTGCATTAAGGTTGAAGACTTCGTAATTATTTTTCGAAATCAATGATTGCATTTTCCTTGTATTGGTAAATCTATTTGAACATATGTGTGAGAAAATGAAAATCAAAATCTAGTCTTAAGCTTACCACTACACGTGTATCCGTATTTGAGACATGTGTTTTCGTGGGAAGTATTGAAATTTCCTAAAATAAATATTTATTTATATAACTCACGAGGTGTATCGCTTTTTGATAAATGGTACCGTATCGATAGCGTATCGCTTTTTGATAAACGGGTTTTCATGTCACATGTGGGATGTTGTTTTCGTGGGAAGTCTTAAGATTTATATTAAAATTTAACACTCACGAACATGACATTCAATGATATTATTTAAATACGGCGAGAGGTTCAATGATCGTGTACTGGTAATGAGCTACTAGTTGACTGAAGGAACACCGAGATTAGTGGCACAATTTATAAACGGAGGGGGGTGAGTCTGATATTTTCTTACAACTCATTTTTTTCATGTTAGATGTATAGAACGATAGAAAGATTTAAGGTGGTTATGTATTTGTAGATTACAATAGTATTTTATTATTGTCAATTAGTTTTTGACTTGCTCATCGTGCTTAACCACTTCTTTTATAAAAACATTTTCGAAGAAAACCTGAAGTTTATTTTCTAGTTTGTCTGCAAAATATTCAGGATCATACACAATTTCTTCGGTTATGAAATCGTTCAAACTATGTGCATTCACAAAAACCAATAGCACTTTCGACACACTAGTAACATTCGATGATATTTCCTTCTCGTAGCATGTTTCAGCATCAAGCACAACTTTACTACCTTTGAACCTGCAGCCCAGGCCCAGCTTGCTTTGATGTAGGGTTCCATAAGTGTACATTGAACTGTATTTTTTTCTAATTATCAGAATAACAGCACCATCCTCTGTGACAGCTGAAAGATTAATTCAATAATAAAAATTAAAATCTTGTTTACAATATTGAATATCGGCTACGCAAAGTGTTACACACGCCAGAGCCTAACAAATAAACGAACTGATTTAAAAAAAAAAAAACATCTCGTTTGCTTTCACACGATGGACGCTGGTGGTCAAATCGATGCTGTTTATACAGATTTTAAAGCAGCATTCGACCGTGTGGACCCTGGCATTTTGTTGGCAAAGCTAACAAGCTAATAAAAACTTGGTTTTTCTTCCCGTTTGGCGTGCTGGTTTGAATCATAGCTGACGGATCGCCTGTTCTGTGTAAAAATCGGATCATCGCTCTCGGAAAGCTTCACAAATTCCTCCGGTGTTCCACAAGGCAGCAACCTCGGACCCCTCCTGTTTACGCTGTTCATCAATGAACTCTCTCATCTTCTACCTCCAGGTTGTAGATTATTTTATGCGAATGACGTAAAAATGTTCATGACCATCAATTATTTTGAGGACTGTGAAAACCTGCAATCACAGAAGATATGGCGACGTGGTGCTCTTTAAATTACCTGCCACTTTGCATCAATAAATGCATGGTTATTTCATTCCACTGAAAGCGCAAGCCAATTAAATTTGATTACCATATCTCGGAAAATGTACTTCAACGAGTTGGGCAGGTCAAGGACTTAGGCGTGACTCTCGATCAAGAGGTTTGTTCGCTACGCACTATTCCACCTACCATGGCGGGAAGCAGCAAACCTTCCAGCCTACGAAGGTCGGTGTCGGTTGCTTGGAATCGATACGTTAGAACGAAGGAGGCGCATAGTGCAAGCTGTTTTTGCGGCTAAGGTGATCACCGGTGAAATTGACTCTCCGGAACTTCTCAATCAACTGAGCTTCTATGCCCATGAACGAGTGATACGACAACGAAACTTTTTGCACCTTGTGCCTCGTAATCATCTTTATGGTATGAACGAACCCCTGCGTGCTGCTGCCAGCATTTCATTTGTTCGTGATCAACAAACAAACTTGCCGAGCAAAACGCGAGGCCACGCCCAACAAACGTGGGCACATATATGTTATGCCATCTGTATCCTTCATTATGCTGAAGGGCGGTTATCCACACACGACGCTGAAACAATCCACGGCTTATCAAGTTCATTCACTTTGGGAACGTTCATTAATTACGTCACGCAAAAATTGACTTTTTACAACCCCCCCTCCCCCCCTTGTCACGTTTTTTGTATGGACCTTCAAATTTTTTTGTATGGATCGTCACGTTTTCCAAAACCCCCCCTCCCCCCTTACAGCGTGACATAATTAATGGACCTTCCCTTTCTTACATTGTATTTGCATAATCCTGTAAATATTTTCTTAGTCCTAAAAAATTATATTTATAAATTTTGCGTTCCAGATTGAAAATATTATTGCTTACAAATTGCTGGTTTTATTATACTTAAGTGAATCGGCTTTTGCAGCTACAGACTGCGTTGACAGTATTTTGGATTATGGACCATACTCCAAGGCTCTTCAAATGGTCCACAGAGCACTCTTCAGCAGCGTCTTTTTTGGAACAGAAATATAAGCTACAATCATTGTGGTCACTGAAAACATGACGAGGCCCAACTAACATTTTTAGTTGCCTAAGCCGAAGTTAAGAACTTATAAGCTGTTTTAAAATTGCATAAAAGCAAGTGAAGCTGAATAAGCTATAAGTAGAATTAAAAAATCGGTACAGTACTTAGGCGTAATGTAAAACACAACTTTAACACAACATTTAGCTCTAGGTTGCATACTTTACAAGAAAAAGCCCTTATGCGAACAATGTTTGTCTGCATTTACACAGCTTGTTTATGTAGCTAAGAAATTATCCGGTTAAGCTTTTGAATTATCATTCTGTGTTCTCTTACACAGTTTTATCTGTTAGCTTTGTTATAGCTTTTCAAAAGCCTTTATATTAAAAATACCTTAGCCGCTATACAACTTAGTGATTATAGCTGTATAGAATGTTGTATAAGTACACTGAGCAAACAAATAGAGAGTAATTCATTCGAATATCGTATGAAATCTTGCCAGAAGACATAATTGCAAATTTTATACGATTCCCTAATGGAAAGAAGTTCATATGACGATCGAATGAATATTTTCCTCACATGAAAAAAAGTTGCAATCGGGATTCGAACCGTGAACCTCGGCATCCAGAGCCGAGCCACAATCCCACGAGACTATACGACATCAATTGAAAGTGTATAAGGGGCATGCTTTCGAGCAGTGCAACAATAATCATTTCATACGATCTCTTATGGAATGAGCTTTAGAGTATAAACTACACTCAGGAAATTATCCGTACGATCGGAACTATGAACCACAAAGCCAGTGTCTAAACTTCCAAGTACCAGCTATGGCCTATTTTGTGCAACATACACCGTATGTCACATATCAAACCAACGATAATTGGAATATTTCACGGCAAATCTAAGCCCCTTACAGTCAACAATTTTTTGCAACCATTCGTCGATCAACTGGTTCCTCTACTTTTAAACGGATTAATTTTTAACGTCCAAGTAAATCCGCTGTGGATCAGGTGATTTATCTGTGACTCGCTTGCACGAGCGTTTGTTTAAGGTATACAAGATGTTATGTTTGTAGACTATTTTACCGAATGGCAGGAGCTATTTTTATCCTCACAGAAGGTAGGTAGATAGCTCCGGTCAATGAAAATGAGCATCAGCTAATCAGAAACGTCTCATAAAATGGTCTATAACCAGCAGCATATTTTTTATAGGCAAGTACTGTTATTCTATGCATCATTGTACCATAGACAAACAGACGATTTATTTTAGAATATTTGCTCTCGAGCGAATAAAGCTTGCTGCTTTGCTACAAACAATATTGCACACATGCTCGATACAATGTCAGGGTTTCAGATGGTGATGGTTTTTTGCACTGTAAAACGGCTAAATTAAACACGGACACAATTTTGTGTGAATAGGATTAAATAGAATCTTGTTGCATTTAAACGAACAATTTCTGTTGAAGTTTAATGTATTTAATTGTTTTGATAATATTATTTCACATAAATTCAAAATAAGATTTACTTTTTATACACAATAAGTGAACAGATTGATAAACATGTCTCGGTGTCTTAGTGGTTATCCTATCTGACCACTGAGTAGAAGATCTGGTGTTCAATCCCCGGTCATAGTGGATTTTTTTTAATAACAGGAAATTCATAATGTAGCAATAATTAATAGATTGCTATAACAACCGTTTCAAATGAAATTGATATTAATGTCGTTTAAAAAAAATATAACAAATGAGTCCGAGCGCGGCTCAGATGACAACGAAAATTGGACGGTGATCATGTTTAGACTATAATAATCTCGGTAACACTGATTTTTAAAACAGTATGATGTTCGTAAAGAGCTTCAGCAATAATTGTTGTACAGGATTATTAGAACTAAAATATGGTTTGAACACTTTGAATACGGGTACCGGAATTCCTCACAGCTGATATGGATCTGAGGATACAGTCACCGATCTTATGGTGAAGGTGCAGAGTTCGAATCTGGTAAGTACACGGGTAAGTGATGTATAAATTTATGTATATAAACATTATATAATACAAATAGTTATATGTTAATTGCGCTTTACAACGGTAAAACAGCATCATTGCCGTAATATCGTCCACGAGTATTGTAAACAGTGTTTGACATACATATTTTTTCGATTGCTGTGTAGTAACTATGTTTAAGCACAAGGTTGCGGCTTATCATTTTTGACTTATCCATATTCATTTGCCGATAGCTCTTCTCAGAAGCTCAATTTCAAAATATAATGTATGATGAACTTATGGTGCTTGAGTAGACCTACCTACCTACTTGGTCTAACAATACATAGCTCTATCTCTTATATCTGAGGAATAAGAGCGTATATTCGCAGTGATCTTCGCGATGATATTCGCGGTGAAGATCACGCGATTATCATCGTGAAGATCACTGTGAATATACGCTCTCATGTCGAAGATATAGGAGTTAGAGCAATGTACTGTTAGACAAAGTTGTAGGTCTACTCATGCACTACAAGTTCATCATACATCATATTATCAAATCGACCCTCTGAAAGGAGATATTGGCAAATGAATATGCCTGAGTCAAAAATGATAAGCCGCAACCCTGTTTAAGCATTTATATGAACGTGTTATGACTAGCAATAAAAAGCTGTTTTCCACAGTTCTAAAAATAGAAATTGTTATGAACAAAGCACTGTCTTTGAGAACAGTTAGGTAATAAGTTGTATAATTTTTGGATAAAAGCTTCCTAGGTTATAAACCGATTACATTTTCTGCATGGTGGGTTTTCGAAAGCCTGTACAAAAGCTACCATTTGCGCACTGTAAGAACATTGTTCAGTTAGTTGGAATGAAGCTGTAAAAAACTTTTTCGTATGTATAGCAGAGTATCAGCTGTATACAAGTTGAGAAAAAGTTGAGAGAATGATTATCAAACATAGAAGCTGCAAATAGGTGATGATACTAACTTTTTAAAAGGTGTATACACGCTTCTTGCTAACTTTTCGCAATTTCATGAAGCTGGGTAGATTCGCCAGATTTGCCTGTGAAAATATTGGCTGGACACTTGTGCAACCACTTCTTAGCCATTACTCAGTTAAACGTTGTATACGTATTGCCAATGAAGCGTTTACCAAATGAAAAATGTTAGTTGGGAGGGGCATATCTAATGTCCTCGTACAATCCAGAAACATCCGAGCAATGCTTCATTGCACTGCAGATCTGCAACATTATACACCCAATATTTGTTGACATCAAACTGCTAACTTTCTTTTTGGCTTTTATCTGAAATTTAAAAACTAGAAGGGACAGCCCAATGGGGTTGTACGCAAAGTTGACGTAGGACTACGAAGCAATGTGCAATTTAGATCGCTTGATTGTTTAAAGGGTGGCCGAAATTGGTTTCCTTCCAAATCGAATTCCCATACACTAAACGTTCGCACTACAATCTTCATTATTTGATATAGCCTGTCTTGGTATCTTAATTCAAACATCTTGCTTTCACTGGAAATAATATGTTTGACATATGTTATCAAGATACTCTATATCAAGTAATATACCTTGCAGTGCGAATGAGTGTTGTTCATTTGGGAAACTTTTACTCAAGAAGCTGGTTTCATTCATCTCCAACTGCAAACGATTTCTACTAGGCCTATGTGTGTACAACACTGCTAAAAGTGCAAATGTCAAAAACATTATGGCTTCGGCACACAAAAGATGTTTTTCACAATCGATTATCCCGAAACGCAGCCTCCAGCTTTCCCAAACACATGTCAACTCTCTTTTCCAGTTGTTTTGTTGGCCCTGAAAAGGGCCATTTTGGGTTCGAGGGAACAGCTACTAACACCACCTCATTTCGTCATGAAGCTGGTTTACTTGACCACGGGTTCGGTTCGCTTGGAAACCTCGTGTTAAGCTAGCTCTCCCGGCAGCTTGATCGAGGGGCAGTTTGAATTTCCAAAGACGTCAGGGCCATCCGCCAATTGATTTAAGTCAGTCGTGCAGATACGCTTTCAATCCGCTTGGAAATGTCAATTATGAAGCTGTTCATAATGCTTATTGTTTTGGAGGAAACGACAGTATCGGGTTAAAATGTTTCAACACCCGGTAGATAAGGTGACTTTGTCGAATTATTAGTACGAGACACTGAAGAAGACTACACATTGTAGACGAAATACGCGTATCTGTCGAAGATAAGCAAAGGTAGTTGGAATGAAATGGAAGATACTAATTTTTCTTCTTATTTCTAGTTGCTCTTTTTTGGTTTTTACGAGATTTATTGCATTAGGTTAAATTTATCCACCATAAACTTTGTATACAGTTACTCAAATTTGAGTACTATGGCATATACTCAAATTTGGCTTCCCGCACCGAATTCCACAGTTGGGTAAAATAAACTAAATTTTGGATACTTTGTTTCTTCCGTGTACGTTTTCTTCTTCCAAGCCTTGCAGCTGGAACTGTTTGCCTTCCGAGATGGTGAAGCGAGAATGCACCTTAAGAGCATATTCTGTTGATATGATCGACCAACTGGAAATCATTATCCTTATTGCGTTGTAGATGGTTGTGGCCTGTTTGGGAATTCATAGTCTATTATTTCCGATAGACGTCGAAATAGTGCTAATTGAACGATAGACCAGCATTGGGAAATAAATATGTAAGAAAATTCTATTGTTAACTCTTTAGATTGCATTTGGTGGCCCTAAAAAGGACCGTTTGGTTTTAATAACAATACGGCCATAGTTGTATTTTCTACGATGGTTGAACCACATACATTCCCAAAATTATTTGATTCCTATCGAATGAATGAAATTTCAAACAGCACCAAAGAATTATTCAACCAAACAAACTCTTTAATAAGCAAACTGATTTGGTCGTACTGAAAAAGACGGATATAGTTGACGGGGGAGAAACATTGTTCACGGTTGAACTTGGGGTTTCTTCTTGGTATTCTTGGTTCAGCTCCTCGTCGGTGCGGGTGGCCATCTGCAGGTGACGTGGGCTGATTCTTGTCCCGTTGTTGTCACGGGCGGCATTTTCCCATCAACTCGTAGGCTTCAGCAGCCTTTTTTTTTCTCGCAGCGATGTTGACGGGAGCATCGGCCCAAACAGCCAACTGCACCAACTTCTCTGGATAACGAATGCTCACCAGTGCATCCTCCAGTGTGGTCGCACGCCTACTGCGTCGCTACAGTACATTTTGCTCTGCACAGCACTACTCTACCGTAAGACTGAATCAAATTTTCATTCAACGAAGTCAATGTGATACTAAGTGCATCAAAGGGGACGAACTTCAGTTATTGCGCCACAATAATTAGTTTTAATCAGTGCACGCTAGACGGATGATTTTCTTAACAAAAATGTTCCTAATTTGCTAGCCACTGCCAGCAACTAATCCGGTTTGCACAACTAGGAACTAAAACGAACTCAACCACATAGTCTAGTCGGTCTATGACGTGTCGCAATTCGGCTCGAATTATCCCTTCTAAAATTTCGTTCGATAGTTGTTCAACGGTCTTTGTGATATACTCTGGGACGCGGCGTAATTGAACTACAAACAGACAAAAGATAAATTCAACCAAACTCTTTAGTCTTTTTTTTTTCTCTCTTTAGTTAATAAACTGATTTGGTCGTCCTTAAAAGGACGGATTTAATTGACGAGGGAGAAATAATTTGCGATTCCCCTAGGGTTGTTTGTCTCGTCACGGGCGGCTTTTTCACGCCAACTCGTAGGCTTCAGCAGCCATGTCTCTCTTAGCGAGGTTGACAGGAGCATCGGCACCAACAGCCAACTGTGCCAACGCCTCTACGCACTCCCGCTTCACTTTACTCAATTTTTGAGTACAATTGTATGCTATCTCTTTTTCTCTCATGGAAATGTTACTCAATTTTCGTAAAAAGTGGATCTAACTAAAAATTGAGTTGATCCACTGTTTAACGAAAATTGAGTAACATATCCGTGAGATAAAAAGAGATGGCATACAATTGTACTCAAAAATTGAGTAGAAAGAAGCGGGAGTGTGGGCAACGACTGTTCGCCAGTGCACCATCCAGGATGCTTGCTGCCGCACAGCCTCTGCACAGCACCACGACTGATGTGAGTCAAAATTTCAGCTAAGAGCTGGTATGTCATGGCGTCGGATGCTATTGCACAAAAGAAGGCGGTACCAACGAAGGCAATGTGATACAAATTGCACCAAAGGGGACGAACTTCTGTTATTGCGCCACAATAATTAGTTTGAATTAGTGCACGCTAGACGGATGATTTTCTCAACAGAATATGCCTAATTTGCTTCCCACCAACAGCAACTAATCCGGTACGCATAACTAGGATCAATGGTGAACTCCACCACATGGTCACTGATGTGTTGCAGTTTGGCTCGAATTATCCTTTCTAGACTTTCGTTCGTTTGTTGTTCTACGTTCTCTGTGGTATTATCGGGGACGCGACGTTTTATTATTGCCATTTTCAGCCGTGATGCGGTAATTGAATAACAACAGCACAATAGAAAAATTCAACCCAACTCTTTAGTGGTAAACTGATGGTCGTCCTGATAAGGAAGGATTTAGTTGACGGGGGAGAAATATTTTCGATTCCACTTGGGCTTTCTTTCTTCGTTCAGCTCCTCGTTGTTGCGGATGGCCAGCTGCAGGTGACGTGGGATGAATCTGGCCTTCTTCTTTTCTCGGGCGGCGTTTTCTACAACGTGCTCGCAAACACGTCTGTCATATACGGATGCACAGCGTGAACTGATTATTGGTGTTCGGTCGTTCCCACGTCACGTGTTTCATAATTGCTGGCAAGGTTTCTGTGGCAGTATGAACCAATCAGAGCGTAGCCCAAATATGATGTCATTTTCGACCAATAGCTTTGTGCGTTCAGAAATTTGTGTGGGACGGGGAAAAGTTATTTTGAAGAAGAAGAAGACATTTGTTACTCGTTTCCTATGACCTTGCTAGGGAAAACACATTTTTCAACCTGTTTATATGCAAATTTGTATGGGAGCAAAAGAAGGTCATTTTCAAATCAAAAGTGAACTATTTATACTAATTGAACTTCATTCAAATTTTGATGTAAAAAATTTGTGAGTCTTCTTGATAAAATGATGCATGAATGAAGTCATTCTGTTTAGTCGAACGAGAGTTATAAGCGTTCGAAAACCTTTCACTTTTGCGTAACGCTCTCATTTTTCAAAATTTTGAAACGGCACCCGGTATAGAAAAGAAAAACGTAGTCCTACGTTAATATTGAATTTGAGGAACTAGCGAAAGTTTTCCACAGTGTGATATATTGTTGAAAACCAGCAAAAAAATTTGTATCACATGGATTCCACGGATTCAATTAGCGAAAACTAGTGATTTTTATGTAACACATTTTGGCTGCATTGAAACCAAATCAATTGCTTATTAAAAAACCGATGAATTTTTCAAAAGTTCTCAAAATATATGAGCAGATGGATGTTAAAATCAGTTGTTACTTTATTTATTTAGGTGAGGTAGAAGTAACAAATGAACAAAGCTACAAATCCAGCGAAAAATCGATCCAGCGATGAATATTCTTCTTGATCACTCCCGCTCAACTGTCCCTGTGCAGACTACTTTGTTGCTTCGCGAATTTTACGCCACTCGTTGTGGGCACAACATGTTTTGTACAGATGTATCTCAGTTTTTGAACATGCCAAAACACATCAGGTAAAAATATCCAGATGTAAATCTGGCATCTGTCGATGATCGACGATTCTCTGGCTCGTTTAAAGCGTAGTGTGTGAGCTGAATTTTTTTTTTTTTTTTTCTTCTGCTACATTGGCAATAAAGTGGCTTGGCTTGTTTCTCGTTTGGAAATTTCGGAAGCAGTTTTCTCATTTAAAAGTGTATGAAGGAACAAAAAATGAATTATCTTAAAAAGAAAAACCCAGCAAGAAAGCTCTGAATCCCTTTAAAAGCTGCGAAAATGCGGAAATAAACTCGAATCAAAAAAACAGATAAAACTCTTTTTTTTTCAAACTTGATTACCAAGGCCCCAGGATAGTGTTAGAAAGACAGACCATTTTTTTCACTGATATATGCAAAATAAGAACATCAATTCAATGAAAAAAATCTACAAATTCTCGATTCCCAACTGTGACTGAACTTTTTCCAATATCCATACTCAGTGTCCAACATCTTTACCACACGATATAATCAATAATTGAATTATTTTCATTCTCCGGGGGATTCTCGTTTCCGTAGGACGCTCGTTTCCATGCTGTTGCTTTCATCTTTCCCACTGCGCCAGCACATCCAGCAGACTGGCAACGGCATCCCAACGTCCCTGTTTTTAGTGTTCGAAATTGTTTTGCCTAGTGCACTACCGCTTGTCAGTATCAAACCTCTCAGGAAGGTACGAAAAATGTGTCTTCAGTGATAGCACTTCCACTCTAGTAGAAGCAGCCTGGCCAGGACGCACAACATACATCCTCTCAAATCCCGTCAATTTACAAACAGCTGACTTGCTCTAGGTTGCCCGGAAACTGTCGTGGCGAGAATCCGCAAAACTTTCTCTTTCATGAGAGTGTTCACATCTCCAGTGTGTTCATTATGCTCTCTTTCGCCTGTGAAACACGTGCTTTGATTCATTCTTTCTCCTTTTGTGAACCGGTCAACTTTGCGGTTCTTGAATATTTTAATGAACACTTTTTAAACAGGCCAGTAAATCTAAGCAGAAGTGTTAGTTAAATTGACTCTATATGTAGATCTGTACAGTGGTTTATAGATACAGCTAATGTGAATAGCAATTCACACCTTAATTTAGAATAAAAATACTAATGGTAGACAGAGCTATTAGTTGGAAAGTTGGAAAAATGATACTTTAAGCATTGCGAGACAAAGTAATACATATCGGAGAGGGGGATTTTTAAAATAATCTGAATTTTTTTAGTAGGTGGGGACGGGGGGAAGAGAGTCATTGGTTTAAAAATTGCAGGCAAACTTCTAGGGTTTAGTTTTTTTACTACTTTAATGGCAGAAAATAAATATCCAAATCTGACAAATTTGTGTATTTAGCTAAGACGGATTTTTTTTCGTAATTACAGGGTGCTGCAGAAAAAAATGTTTAAACTTCTATATTGGGTAAATTTGTGTAGCTAGTGGCTTATTTCTGTTGACATTTGCTATGTGTTTACTTTCGAGTGATGCATTCCAAAGTTCAGACAACCGTCAAGCAAAACCCTTCTTGCTTCTGGAATTACATCAAGCAGTGGAAAGCTAGTCGCGGGGTTCCTGGTTCTGTCAACTTCAATGAAACTACTTCTCAATCTAGCTCAGAAGCAGCAAATCTCTTTGCCACATTTTTCGAAAGCGTGTTTAGTAAAGCTTCTCCCGTTCTACGTCGAAACTCCTTTGAACAGATACCGACCTATGACATTAGTCTGCCTTGCATACAGTTTTTTACGAACGATGTTCAGAAAGCTCTTGAAGATCTCGACACATCGAAAGGACCCGAAACAGATAGCCTACCTCCTTTATTTTTGAAGAATTGCGCCACTTCTCTTGCCATGCCCATCGCTGCAGTTTTCAACCGCTCGCTCCAGGACAGAACATTCCCAATTGCATGGAAAACGGCATCCATAGTACCGATCGATAATTCCGGAAGTTACACTTGTGTCGTAAATTATCGTGGAGTATCTATACTTTGCACTTTCAGTAAGGTTTTCGAAAAACTATTTTACGCAGTACTATACAGAGCTGTTGCTTCGATCATCTCCGTTGCTCAATATGGCTTCGTGAAGCACCGTTCTACAACATCGAACCTAATGTGCTACGTTTCAGCGATATCACGTGAACTGGAAGCAAAGCGAGTTAAAATTAGTTAAAATGTGTCTTTATCTGTCGTTTTTTTTTTAATGTTTACATTTAGTTTTAACAGATTAATTGTTTAACCAGAGGGGCTCTTCATCTTTGTTCTTTGTTTTCATTGATTTCTGGTGTGCTTTGCTAATTTAATATTCTAATTTACATTTCATCCGTTTCGGGGATTGGTTGGTTTGAATCATAAAATTTGATAACCTACCTAACTAAAATAACTACAATTTGAAAAACCTAGGGAAGGGGTACCAGGTCCCGAATGACTTGGTGGTCTGATAGATGGCAACGTGTCCTGTACGTATTCATAGTCTCACTAAAACGATCTTCGAGTGTTTTAATATCGGCCAGACGGTGGATCTCAGTATTTCTCGTCCGAGGAGGTGTGTTCAGGATTATCCTGAGAAACTTGTTTTGAACCCGCTGTAATTTCAGGTGGTGTGTTTTTGCGCAGCTCTCCCAGATCGGCATGCCGTACTCGATAACCGGGAGTATGATCTGTTTGTAGATAGCAAGTTTGTTCTTCAGGGACAATGTAGACTTTCTGTGTAGTAAGGGGTACATAAGCTTCAACAGAACGTTACATTTTGTGACAGTCTTGTCAACCTGTTCCCTGAAGTTCAGCCTGCTATCTAGAGTCACGCCAAGATAGATGGCTGAGTTGGTCCATTCCACCGTAGTGCCGTTTAGACGAATTTTAACATCCTCAGCCGGAACAAGTCTGGGCGATTTCGAGTGTGGGAAGAGGATGACCTGGGTCTTCGCTGCATTGATGCAGATCTTCCAGTCTGTGAGATACTTCAACAGAACGTTCAGGCTTCGCTGCAGTTTCGATGCGATCGCTCTCACTACCCTACCATTGTGGACGACTGCGGTATCATCGGCAAACAGCGACAGAGATCCGTTTTCAGGGAGTGGGGGTATGTCCGAGGTGAACAGGTTAAACAGAAGTGGACCTAGAATGCTTCCCTGCGGAACACCGGCGGAAACCTCCTGCGCATCAGAAACTGCACCATGCAGCGAAACACTGAATGTCCTGTTTGATAGGTAGCTTTTTACCATCTTCACCAGGAAGACTGGGAGATTGACCGATGCAGCTTGTACACCAGACCATCATGCCAGACGTTGTCAAACGCCTTTTCCACGTCAAGAAGGGCCATGGCAGATGTTTTCGAAACAGACTTGTTTCGCCTGAGGATGTTAGTGACTCGATTCAGTTGATGTACCGTTGATCGACCGCGTCGAAAGCCAAACTGTACATCAAGCAGGATGTTGAGTTCGTCGGTAGATGCAAGGAGCCGACGGTAAATTGCTTTCTCGAAAAGTTTTGATACTCCCGAGAGAAGGCTGATGGGTTGATAGCTCTTGGAACATGAAGGATCTTTCCCAGGCTTCCGGATGGGTATAACTTTAGCTGACTTCCAGCACGAGGGGAAGAAGCTAAGTTTAAGGCATTGATTAAAAATTAATGCTAGATGTTCATAGAATTGGGAACTCAAGTGCTTGAGTTCCAAATTCAGGATTTTGGTCGACAGTTCGTCAGCTGTGATTTCTAGTTCCTCTGAAAAATCATTGGGATATAGATGGATGTTATTCGCATGCTCGTTAACGGCAGCTTCATGAGGACTGACGATGTTCTGTCCAAGATTGTGTGAGCTGATAAAATGTCGACCTATCTCAGCAGCCTTCTCAGCGGGAGTAATCAAACGATCCTTAGAGTCATTGTTGTCTAGTGGGATCAACTGTGGAATGGGCCTTGGCTTGGTTTTTAAAATTTTTGTTAATTTCCAGAACGGCTTAGCACAATCTGAGAGGGCGCGGATTTTGTTAGCAAAATTATTGTTTCTGAGATCCAACATTCTGGCCTTAATGATCTTGTTCAAACGATTGCACTCTGATTTTAACGCAGGCAGACCAGTACGTTGATACTGTCTGCGAGTGGTGTTTCGAAGATGGATCAAGTTTTTAGTGAGACTATCAATAGGTAAAGAGTTGCTCACCTGTGTTACTTCCGGAATGTGGTGCTCCCGGGCCTGGGAGATCGCCTGCTCGATCGACTGCAGTTGCCGATCGATGTCGTCGGTTGATTCGGGGCGTCTATCGTAATCGACCGTGTTGTCGACCTGATAACGGAACTGGATCCAGTTGGCGCGATGGTAGTTTCGCCTGGTTACGGAATGCCAGTTGACGTAGGACCCAACTTCAGCCACCACCAGATAGTGGTCTGAGCTGAGCTCCTGGTGAGCGATCGGCTGGCCGATGTTGTTCCCCATGTTGGTCAGGAAGATATCTATCGTTGCGTGGACCCCGGATCTGCTCAACCGGGTGGGAGTATCCGGGCCCAGAATGGTGTAGTGGCCCTCTTCCAGGTCTTCGTGTAGGATGGAGCCGTTCTTGTTCCGTCGTGCGTTTCCCCAGGTTTCATGTTTAGCGTTCAGGTCACCGGCAATAATGTCCTGCCCATGCCTCCGAGTGAGCTTGATGATGTCGTTTCGCAAGATCCTATCTGTCCCGTTGTTTGTGCTTGCTTGTTTGGGACAATAGGCCGCGATGATGGTGATAGGGCCGACGGTGGATTCAACCTTGACTCCGATGGTTTCGATGAATTGGAGCTGCAGACTCGGAAGCATCTGGCAGTTGATGTTGGTACGCAGGGCGATGGCGACACCCCCTCCGGCGGAACTGGTTCGATCGAGTCTGATCAAACGGAAATCTGGCAGGAACACGTTGATCTCAGACTTGAGATGCGTCTCGGTGATGATTGCGATGTCAATGGACCGCTCGTTGAGGAAGTTGATTAACTCGATGTTCTTGCTCTTCAGCGAGCAAGCGTTCCAATTTGCGATATTAACGATTTCACGGTCCATTGAGGAACGCAATCATCGCCTGGATTTGTTCTCCACGTGTCCTGCAGGATCGCTTGATGATGATGGCCTGGGTCAGGATTGCAACGACTTCCTGCGTTGATAGCATCGAATCATCGATCGCACCAGATGTTGCACCGGGGTACGACGGTCCTGGAAGATCACTTTGGGATGGTTGGGTTGCAGCAGCTGCGAACCGATGTTGAACCGATGGCCGACTGGGAACCGGACGGTTTGGTGGCACTTGTCGTGTTGGGAGAGCGGGAAAGTTCTCGGTCGTGAGGGCCGGAGGCGGACCAGATCGTCGTCGATGGCCGGGTTGGTTGTTGGCTGACGATTTTTTCCGAATGGCGATAAATTCGGCTCGCTTCGGGCATTCCCTGCTTGTCGCTTTGTGTGCCGCACCGCAGTTGGCACACACTGGCTCGGCATCCTCCATCCGTTCACAAGCATCGGCTTCGTGGTGTTTGCCGCAATCGACGCAGCGCTTCGCCATGTGGCAATTTTTGGTGCCATGCCCAAACATCAGGCAGTTCTGGCACTGAGTGACGTCGCGGTGAATCGGTTGATACCGGTCCCACTTCACGACGATGTGGAACAACGCTCTGACGTTCTGAAGGTCCTTCATGCACGTCGAGTTTTTCTCGAAGTGCACCTGGTAAAGCTGATCCCGATAGCTTCTCGAGATGTCATGCCGACGCATTTTGTTGATTTGCACCGGTTTCAGTCCATTGGCCTTTAACTCGTCGACCAGTTCCTTCGTCTTCTTCTCCGGAAGGCCACGCAGAACCACCTTGAAGGGTTTGTCGGCTTCGATGTCGTGCGTGTAGTACTGCACGTTCATCTGCTTCAAGATTTCCTTGACAGCGTTGTAATGGGGAAGCACCGAAACCATCAGTTTATAGCCCTGCGAGCAGAGCTGGATTGTGCACCGTAGGCCCTTGTTGATGTAGTGGTACACCCTATCCAGTAATCCTTCTGGGAATCCCTTCACAAACAGCGGCGGCAATTTCTCCTTCTTATCTATTTTCGGTGTATCGCCGTTCTGCAGAACGGCGTACCGGTTGTTAGCTAGCAGCTTTTTGGATGACAGCACATCATCGGGTGATTTTAATCGGGAACGTTTCCCAGACGAACTTGTGCCGACATCAACACACGGCGGCTTCCCCATTTCGGGGTTGGGCTGTGTATCACACAACGCGACAGCAGACAGTGCACCACGCACCGAAACGAGAGAGCGAGAAAACTGTGTCGCTTGGTAAAACTGGAATCGAAGTGGGAAGCAAAGCGACAAGTGGATTCGGTTTATATCGACTTTACGAAAGCGTTTGATGCAGTACCGCACAATCTCATCGTTGGGAAAATGAGCCACATAGGATTTCCAACATGGATCACTGAATGGCTCTATTCGTACCTGTCTAATCGCGATGCTTTCGTTATTGTTAATTCAGTGCGTTCCAGGACATTCAACATACCATCTGGAGTACCCCAGGGCAGTGTTCTCGGTCCTCTTATTTTTATTATTTATGTGAATGACTTGTTTGAACTGCTTTCATCGTCAAAACTTTCATTCGCCGATGATCTGAAATTTTTCCGCGTGATTATTTCCCCCGCCGATTGTGTTGAAGTTCAGGAAGATATAAACCGTTTGCTAACCTGGTGTGATGACAACGGCATGCGCACAAACAACAAAAAGTGCAAAGTAATAACTTACACCCGCTGCAACAACGTTATTCTGCACCAGTATTCTATGGGATCGGATTCTCGGGAACGTGTAAGTTCTATCTGTAATCTGGATGTTACGATTGATTCGAAGCTGAGGTTCAATGAGCACATGAGCATCGTTATTGCTGAAGCATACACTGTGCTTGGATTTATACGTCGTCATACTTCAGGCTTAACTGACGTTTATTGCCTTAAGACGCTTTTTTGCTCGCTAGTTCGCAGCATCTTAGAATACGCCTCACCGGTGTGGTCTCCATCGTACGTCACGCATACTCTTGCAATTGAGCGTGTTCAGAAAAGTTTCATGAGGTTTGCATTGCGTCGGCCATGGAATGATCCATTCAACCTTCCCGCTTATCCTGACCGATGCAAGTTGATTGATTTGGAAACCCTCTCAGCCAGACGTATGAAATTGCAACGGCTGTTCATCTTCGATCTCATAATGGGCCATGTGGATTGTCCCGAACTCCTAGAACTAATTCCGTGGAACACTCCTCCTCGTCGGTTCCGAAACTCCCCATTACTGGCAATTCCGTTTCACAGAACGAACTTCGGATTCAATAATTGTTTTAACTTGTGTTTGCGATCCTTTAACGATGTTTGTAACGAATTTGATTTTATTTTGTCTAAAAATGTGTTTTGTGCTAGAATTAGAGGTTTAGATTAAGTAATTCTAAGTAAGCAGTCTGTACGACGTAGTCGAAGATGGTGTACAATAAATAAATAAATATTGAGTACAATTTCAAACACGGCTCGGAAATTTAAACGTTTCTATATCATTCCGAAGCACTAGTATAAAGCAAGCTTGCGCCTAGAGAAGCGTCACTGAATATTAAAACAAATGAAACGCTATTAGCTCAATTAATCTTTAAGCGTGACCCATTTAGTATTGGAATAAACATTTTTGATTCTTACCCAAGCAACCAATAAGCAGTTCCAAAGCGTCTTTACGGCAGCCAATCAAGCATTTAAGTCGCCGTAAATGCAACATAAATGCCACTTTTGGCCCAATATACGCCTGCATTACTGCAACGCTATGATAATGCTTCATTAATGCTATTTTGCTTTCGAAATGCTTATTACAGGCTACAAGCATTTAAAAAGCATTTGAAATGCAGCTTTACAACCGATAGCTTTCAAGATGCAGATATAATGCTATTATAATGCTTGTAGCATCTGAAATGCAGATTTAGGGTTGATCTACTGCATATGCTAATGCTTATTAGTTACTTGGGTACAGCAACCATAGAGGTCGGATTTATAAACTATGACATCTTATGTGTTCCCTTTAACAAATGCAACATCAAAAGTTTTTTTTCGCGGTGTAGTTGGAACGTGTTTCAGAGACATACAAAATGGAAAAAGCATAATAATTGTGCGCAATCTTTTGAAAACCGTTTGTGGTCTGGGCCAAAGCTTGCTAAAGTGTTGGGTTTTCCCAACACTACTGGATGGCGTGTTTTGAAAAAGTACAGAGAAACTTTGTCGACGGATCGCAAGCCTCAAAGCAAGCGTCGGGCAGATACTGTCAGCCGTCAACTGCGGATCAAAGTTATCAAGAACATTTAGGCATACCCCAACATCTCAGACCACGATTTGGCCAAAAGGTTTCGCGCCGCACGCAACGGATTCGTCTCCGGGAAGGCTTCAAGTCATACCGGGCCTTGGTAGACAACCAAATAGGGAACAAAGGAGAAGAATGTGACCAGAATCCGATCAGGGGATGACAAAAGTCAATGGCTGTCTCCTCAAGGATGCTGAAACCAATGTTAAGGCCGATTTCAAACAGCTACCGGGACAAAAATGTTACTTGGCTATGGCTCGGGAAGATATTCCTGCAAAATTCAAGTTTGGGTTTGCAGATAAATTTGCACTTTAATACAGGATTTGGCAAGGCCTCTGTAGCTGCGGTAGGAAGACCAAGGTTTTCATCACTGACAAGACGTTTAATTCAGAGCTGTACAGAACGGAATGTCTCCAAAAGCGAATATTGCCATTCATCAGAGCCCACAATGAACCTTTAATGTTTTTGGAAGATCTGGCAAGGTGTCATTACAGTAAAACAGTGCTACAGTGGTATGAAATCAACGGGATTCAGTTTATACCGAAAGAACTCAACTCCCCATATAGTCCCCAGCTCAGACCGATAGGGAGATTTTGGGCTATTATGAAGAGGAAGCTGAAGGTGATTGGCAGTGTCGTCAAAAGCATCAATGAATTGAGAACCAAGTGGAATAAGCTTGCCAAAACGATAGATGAGAATAATTTTTCTTCTTTTTTGTATTTTCCCTCTAAAGTTCACAAAAATTCAAACATTTAAGTTAAAACAGAATACTATTTTGGTAATGTATATCCAAAATATGCACAATTTAGCCTATGTTTCAATTCTACGTTAAATTTAACTGGGCCACAACATAATGCATTCTGGTTCCACCAACGAGAGGACAACCAGTTACAGCTGTGCGGATCATGGTCAGCAAGGTTTGGAAGAAGAAATCGTACACCAACACATATACCTGGTGCTGAAGCAGGTTTCTCCAAAACGATGAGAATCATGAACAGCTTCGTCAACGAAATTTGCGAGCGGATTGAAGGCGATGCTTCCCGACTGACTTAAACCCATCGGTGAATGAACCTGACGTCGCGGGAAATTCAAACCACCGTTCGACCGCTGCTTCCGATATTAAAAGAGGTCAGACGGACTTCCTTCCTAAGCATTCAACCCATGGTCTAGCCAACGGATACTGCTGTGGGTAGGTTTAACACTAACCTCCTTTTGTAATCCAGTGGTAGTTCGATCTTGATACGATTATCGTTCAAGATTGTTTGTAGATGGGTGTGTAAGGTGTGAAACGTTGCGGCCGGCCGATCATGAGCTGCTACGATACGTGATCAACGGACTGGAACTGTCCACGTCGCACGACAAATAGCTACTCCGAGACTGTAACAGCGGTCAGATCGTTCTTGAGCTAGGTTGCTGCCGGAACACTGCTGAGGGCAGCAGGCAGCGAGGCACCGGATGCATCCGGTCGTCGTTTCCAGTTCCAAACTAAGAGCCTCTATGACAGAAAAGTAAATATGAACCAGGATGTTGTACTTGTTTCTTTTCTTCACAATGCGCGTAAGCTTTAGAGTTGGAGCGATCAAGTTTGATGATTTTGTGATCTGGCAACCAGAAACTGTCGCTGAACTTTAGATGGGTTTCGGTAACTAGGCCCACATCAATGATGTGCTTGAAGATGAAATTGGCAAACTCAATCTCGTTTTGCTCGGATCAAGTAAGCTTTCCCAGTGACGATAGTTACAGCTTTAGCCGCCATATTGAATTTTCGCGCTTGGAACGAATGTAAATGTTATGGTGTAGACAAAGATGATTTGTTCTGTGGTATGTTGACAGCTCTACCTTAATCCCATATCCTTACTAACCCCAAACGGATCGCGGGTAATCGGTCGAGAAAAACTATGTATGCGTGTGAGTAACCTCACAAGCATTGACCTCTTCTGCTACTGCGGCGGGCTTGGCGTTATCAAGATGGGGCCCAGAAGATGTCTTGAGGCACACCCGCCGGAACCACTTGCAGAATTGAAGTGGCACCCGGTGGTGTTCTCGGAACGTACGATTTGTGAGATAGTTTCTCACCATTCTCGTGATGTAGCTTTGCCTACACTAGCTTGTAGAGCAGTCCATCGTGCCAAACGCTGTCGAAAGCCTTTTACTCGTCCAAGAGTACCATAGCTAATTATCTCAAAAAACAGTTTTAATGTAGTGCTGAAGGAAATTCATTTATATCTCTTTAACGTTAGGCTCTATAAACTTAGTGTCTTCAGCAACTTTGTTAAAGACAACAAACCGTTATCTTGTAGCTGGAAAAAGTTAGAATTTTAATGTTTAGTTAAGCCCTTATGAAAGGTTAGACGTATTTTTTCAAAAGATGCGGAATAATATTTTGAGCAACTCTTCTTAAGATACCTAGTCGATAAAATGATAACAAAAGGGTGATTTTTTTTTACCGTCGTTTTTAAGAATTGTGCCACTGTGCGCCACCGTCAGCGCGACGGCTTAAGCCAATTTAATAAGTTGAAATAAACGGAATAAAATCCCTACAATTGCTTCGATTTTCGATGGATTCAGCGTTACAGCAATGAAGTTAATGTCGCTCGCACACACTTGCATGGCTTCGTTTATTTCATAAAACGCAGTGTGATCAAGCAAGGCTCAAACGCTGTGATAACGGAAGCGGTACGGTGACGGGAGCGGAGTAGCCCAATCCGACTAAATCTGCTTGTCGGATAGAAAACTGATTAGATTCAAGTTGATTCCAATTGGATATATCGACGTAATTTACGACAACTGTCAAACATGCCGTTTCCGTTCCGTTTCCGTCCATATTGCGTTTGGGCCTGAAGGGCAATGATGAGAGGGAGATGGGAGTGTGATGATGAGTGACATATAAATAGCACACTTGACGGCAGAATTCCAACAGTGCCCAATAGCGTTGCGGCATTCTGTAGTATTGTCTCACCCATATTGACAAGTTGTTGACGGTTTTTTTTTTTTTTTTTTTTAGACGGGGTGGAAAATCTGCAACCAGACACCTGAAGAACTCAGGGTGTGGGGATGAGGGTGCCAACTCCTCGACCCACTAAAAACCCACCCGTGCCTTAAGCCCCGGCCCTCCCCGGAACCACCTTTCGGTATTACTTCGGGGAGGGGGCTCTTGTGCTTGTTCAGCACCCACTATGTCTAACTACTTAGGGCTTTAGTAGTTAGGTGGTCCCTGCGACCTGCCTTTGGTCGTTTCGCCATTTTTGTTGGAGATCGAGGACGATCTGGGAGGCTGCTACGCATACCGCGTCCCAGCTGTCCCGGTCCTGACACATCCTCGGGACCAAGTTGTCCGGAGTCGTGTCGTGACCGCTTACGGCAAACATGCCTGATCTCGCGCCGTCGAAGTGAGGACATGCGAAAAACACATGTTCTGCAGTTTCCTCAACTCCCGCGCATTAGTTGCATGCGGAGGACTGTGCATGCCCATATTTGTGCAGGTGTTGTCTGAAACAGCCGTGGCCAGACAATATCTGCGTTAAGTGGAAGTTCACCTCCCCGTGTCGCCTACCGACCCACCCGGTTAATTCCGGGATAAGTCGGTGGGTCCACCGACCTTTGGTGGAGTTATTCCATTCCCTTTGCCACTTAACCATGGAAACGGCTCTAGTGGTCTTTCGAATACCTCTTGTTCCACGTTGTTCGAAGCACTCTACGTCCTCTTTTATGACCATGCCTATTGGCATCATCCCCGCTAGGACGCAGACCGCGTCGCGTGATACCGTTCGGTAAGCACTAACCACTCTTAGGCACATGAGCCTGTGCGTACTCTCTAGCTTACTTACGTAGCTCTTGGTACTCAAGGCGGTGATCCATGCCGGCCCGCCGTACCTAAGTAGGAACAGGGCGACGCTGGCCAGGAGTTTACGCTTACTCCCTTGCACCGCCGAGCTATTCGACATCATGCGGGATAATGCCGATATAGCCATTGAGGCTTTCTTGCAAGCGTAATCGACGTGACTGACAAAGGACAGCTTGTCGTCGATCATGACCCCAAGATACCTCAAGAACCTCTTGAATTCTACTGTGCAGTTACCTGCACTGATCGTCGCATGTTGCTCCGATTTCTTATTGTTCACCACCGTGACCTCAGTCTTATGGTGGGCTAGCTCCAAGTGCCTGGAGCTCATCCATCTCTCCACAATGCAAATGGAGTGTGAGGCCGTTAACTCGACCTCTTCGATGGATTCACCACTTATCTCTAGGGTAATGTCGTCTGCGAACCCGACAATCTTTACCCCGCTCGGGAACTCAAGCCGCAGTACCTCGTCGTACATCGTGTTCCATAGCACCGGACCCAGGATCGAACCTTGTGGGACGCCTGCGGTGATCTGTACACGTTTCTGGCCTGCCTCTGTATTGTATACCAGTACGCGATTCTGGAAGTAGCTTCCGAGAATCTTGTACAGGTACCCAAGAACCTGTAGGCGCTGGAGCGAGTCGGCAATAGCCACCCAACTGGCGCTGTTGAAGGCGTTTCTCACGTCAAGGGTGACCACTGCACAGTAGCGTACTCCTCGCCTCTTGCGCTGGATTGCCACCTCAGCCGTCTTGGTGACGGACAGGATGGCATCCACCGTCGACTTCCCTTTGCGGAAGCCAAACTGATTGTCCGACAGACCGCCTGTACCCTCCGTGTACGTTGTCAGTCTGTTGAGGATTACCCTCTCGAGCACCTTACCCGCTGTATCCAACAGACATATAGGTCTATATGCCGATGGATCTCCTGGTGGCTTCCCTGTCTTTGGTAGCAACACAAGGTTCTGAATTTTCCAGGCGTCCGGGAAGACGCCCTCGTCCAGACACTTTTGCATCACCACTCTGAACATTCCGGGATCCAGCAAGATAGCCGTCTTGATGGCCAGGTTCGGGATACCATCAGGTCCCGGCGCTTTGTTCACCTTTAGCGACTTTGCTATCTCAATGAGTTCTTCATTCGTCACCGTCGCCTCGTCGCCGGCCCCCGTTGTGCCGTTATCAATGCCCACGTGGTCACGGGTGTTCGGCGGAGCCGTCCACCCTTCCGTCGCTATGACAGCGTTAAGGTCTGGGATACTGGAACGCTGGTCATGGGACAAATCTACGGCGGCGGGGGGCCATGGACTCGGGTCGTGGCTCGGAAAGAGTCCCTTAACGATCACCTGCAGCAGCTCTGATGAACGCTCGGTTGGAGCCGCCGATCCTCTGGTTTTGGCCATTACTACCCGATAGGCGTCACCCCACGGGTTCGCATTGGCCCTCTGATACAGACCCTCGAAGCAGGCTCGCTTGCTGGCCTTTATCTCCCTCTTTAGTGCGGCCTTCGCGGCGACTAGCGCCCCTCACGCTCGATTCTCTCGGCGTCTGACCGCGCTCTCTGCACCCTCCGTCTTGCGTAGAGGCATGTTCTTCGGAGGTCGGCGATCGACTCCGTCCACCAATACAACGGCGATCTTCCATTCCTCGGTTTGACTTCCCTCGGCATGGTCGCATCGCACGCTCGTGTAAGTGTCATAACGAGTCGTTCGCCGCAAGGTTCCTGGGTTTCGCGTAAATTTCGTTCCCTCTCAAGCGCCTCTTTAAAGGTCTCTACATCAAAGTAGGACGTCCTCCATCTGCGGGCGAATGGAGTGGATGCTCCTCCTTCTGCACGCTGCCTTGTATTGTGGACGATACAATATCGAACCGCCAAGTGGTCGCTATGGGTGTAGCCATCATCCACCCTCCAATTGCTTATCAGCCCAGGACTGCTGAATGTTATATCGATAATCGATTCCGCTCCGTTTCTGTGGTAGGTACTCTTGGTACCCACATTGGCTAGGTCTACGTTGAGCCTAGCCAAGGCCTCCAGAAGTATTTGGCCCCTAGGGTTGGTAAGGCGGCTTTCCCACTCGAGCGCCCAAGCGTTGAAGTCCCCCGCTATTACCAACGGGGTCAGGCCAGTTAGCTCCGTTGTCATCCGATCTAGCATTTTGGTAAACTTTTCGATCGACCATCTTGGCGGTGCGTAGCAGCTGCAGAAGAACACTCCATTCACTTTTACAACCGCAAAGCCTTCGTTTGTGGTAGACACAACCTCCTGAACCGGGTACTTGCCCGTCGTCCATAATGCCGCCATATAAGCCCTGTCCGCGAACCAGTTCCCGTTGCCGGGTGGAATGCGGTATGGGTCGGAAATAATGGCGATATCCGATGCCGACTCGCTAACTGTCTGACACAGCAGTTGCTGGGTGACCTCACAGTGGTTCAGGTTTAGTTGGGTTACCTGCATTACTGTTGGCTCTTTGGTATACCCTTAGCGGCCGGGCACTTGCCCCCCCCCCCCCATGACGTGCTTATCGTCCGGTTTCCCGGCGCACATCAAGCATTTGGGGGGGCCTTTGCAGTCCCGCGCCTTGTGGCTAGTGCTGCCACACCTTCTGCACATGTTGCTACGGTCTGGGCCTTTGCATTCCCAGGACATGTGCCCGCTCTCTAGGCATCTGAAACATGCCTTTGGCGGCTGGTGTAGGCTAAGTGGGCATATAGACCATCCCACCTTCACCTTCGCCACCTTCAACGCAGCGTCCGCGTCGACTGCCGCTACCCTCATGGTTGCAACTTGGGTCCCAAGTGGACCCTTCCTTAGACGAATGTCTGCTGCTGCAACCTCGACCTTGCACTGTTCCTTCAGTGCAGTGGAGATCTCGTCTGCCTCGGTGATCTCATCCAGGTTTTTACATTGGATTGTCACCTGCGAGACGAGGGCGCGCACCTCCACACCCTCACCTAAGGCCTGCCTTGCCAGGTCTCTATACGCCGGGCCCTTTAGCGTAATCGCCTTTTTCAACTCCAGGAGCATCTCGCCGGTGCGGGTACGGCGTATACTCCGCACATCGGCTCCCAAACCTGCCAATTTGGCGTCCCCGCGCATCGCTTTCAGGACCTCCGAGTACTTGGACACGTCGATCTTCACGATGAGGGCCTCTTCGCGGTTCCGCTTGCGAGCCACCTGTCCCTTATCTTTTTCTTTTTTTGTCCTATTTCCCTTTTTCCGGACCTTGTTCCATTGGCTTTCTCTGCCACGTCTGGGGTCGTCGCTCGTCCCCCTCTCCGCACCAGCGTCTGCCTCCGTGCTGGTTATCGCTGTCGTGGTCGGGGCCCCGCCGTTCGGGCCCCATTCGGCGCTTGAGACCACTCTCGAGCTGGGCGTCGCGCCTTTCGCGCTGGGCTTGGCGCCGGGGCCTCTCTCTTTTTTGGCAGCCGAATCTGGTCGCGAGGATGGACCCTCGGACCCCGCCGCCACGTTCGCATAGGTTTGATCCCCTCTTGGGACATCCGACACGATGCGCTTCTTTGAAGCGCCAGGTGCCGTTTCGCGGTGGACTCTCCGACGGAGACGGATACGTCCGTCTGTGTCTGTTTTGAGGCTATGTCCCTTGCCCTCTCCATCGCAGCTAGCCTTGCCAACTCCTTGGCACTTTGTTCGGCTAGGAGCTTGGCCTCCAGCTCCTCCCTCTCTTTGCATGCAGCTTGCTCCGTCATGCGCAGCCTCAAAAGGCTTAGTTTGAGGTCTTTAGCAATGTTGTTACGCGTCGACGTGAAGTCGATTATCGCGTCCAACTGCTCGGACACCTCCATCACATTAGGAAGGGTTTCCCGCATCCTGTCTATGGCCCGGATGAGTCCTGGCCCATCCATGACCACGCCTAGCCTGCCACCTGCCTCTGATGCCGTAGCACTGCCGCACGTGTCGCTTACTCCCGATTCCACCACTCCTCGTGGTGGGGACCTCACTAGGCCGCCTCTAGCGAACGGATTCGCTTTCCCTTTCTCCTGGTTCTTTGTTGTTGTTGTTTTTTCCTCCATTTTGTTGAGTCCCCCCTCCAGCCGCTATCCAAACCCACGTGGAGTAGTCGCTATTGTGATCCCATGGTTATCTATGCAAGCAGGGAGGCCATGCGAGGGTTGGCACGGCCCTTCATGGGGAACCGTGTTCAGAGCCGGATCAGCGCAAGACAGGTATAGGGTCATCTTAGCCTACTCCCGCCCGACTGGCGAGGTCGGGCGGTGGAGAATGGAACGTACTGGAGGCCTGCCAAGGTTTTAACAGGACGGAGACGACCTGTGCCGTAGGAATCTCGCCATTTCCTATCGGTGTCACCCGATAGTACTGAGGGAGACGACACAGACGCCAGCCCGAACACCGCGGTACCACTAATTTTCCTTTCGCAGCCAGTTGCCATAATTGGGGTTTTACTGGCATCCGCCCCAATGCGTCGTAGGACGCTCCCTCCGTAGTTCGTTTAGCCGTTAAGGGGAGCTTTACGTTTCCAAGGTGCACCGCGGGGAGGCGAACTACCTTCACACCTCTGTTGACGGTTTTACAAAGACCCAAGAGTTACTTTGACTGTCGAGGCACACAGCGATAAATTTGTTTCGGGGAATCTGTGAGCTGTCAATCGCTTGCACACACTTGCATTGCTTCGTTTAAACCACAAAACGCTTTCTGGATAATGATGGGCAAAACTGCCTTTTCTGAATCATGCGGATTTCTCAAGATATGATTGCAAATACTGCCGTTTTTTGGCACAAGTTCAATTTTTGGGTGTAGCGTTAAAAAGCATATCCCAGAAAAAAAAAATCACGAAATTTCAATACAAAGCAAAATTCATAAGATGGGACGGACCTCAGTTATGAAATCAAAAACTGCTGAGAGAGCATAATACAATGCCCCAAGGGTTGAACTGTAAAGGTTACTAGAACATAAAGAACATCAAACATATAAAACACATAAAACATTTAAAACAAACCTAAAGAGCCCACTGGGCTAAAATTCTTAAAATTGTAAGTTAGTATGTAAGACAAATGGATGGAAATAAGAAACAAATTAAGTAAATAAAAGAGAGCAAAATAATTTTGTTGAGGGGTGTGGCTATTGCAGTATTAAACATGGAATGAAACTTAACTAAATAAAAAGAAGGAGGCTATTCCAACGATTTGCCATCCGTTATTGATGACTCGGAAAGGGTCTACCATATTTTTACCCTGTTCATATGCAGATTTGTATGGGAGCAAATGTAGATTCTTTTCAAGTTAATAAATTGAATTACTTCGGCTAATAGCAATTAATCGAAATATTCATGAAAAGTTTTTCTGATCAAATGGTGCATGAGTTTAGTCATTCTATTCAATCGAACTAGAGTTATTAGCGTTTAAAACCAGCGCTACAAAATATATGTTTTTATATGACTCCCTACTTCTACGTTAAAAATAAGACGAAAGTGATGAATGAATGATACCATTCCTTCTTGTAAATAATGCTTTATCAATGTAGGTCTAACTAATTATATATTTTTATAAGCAACAAACAGCATTTTTTTTTCGTTCTTAAACTGAGAAAATTTTCTAATAAACATCATTAACAAATTGTTTTATTAAAGGCATTGAATGACATTTTGTAAGTAACCAAGTATGAAATAAGTAGCGTCTTTTTTATCGATTGCTTCAAAGAAAGGCTAGATCAACTTAATTTTTCTCAATCAAATTAAACCTCTCAACAAGTTATATGATCGTTTCTAGGACACAAAACAGTTTTTATGCCCATCATTTCGGGTTAGGGGCTATTCATAAACCCCGTAGACTTTTCTGTGGGGGAGGGGGTTGACCAAAGTCTACGCCCCATACAAAATTTCAGAGGGAGGGGGAGTCTGAGATTTTCAAAAATGACTCACTTAGAAATTTTGAATTTTACATTCATATTTGTAAAAAGTCGGGGAACGTAAAGAAAGATTTCGTGTAAAATTATACCTCCTTAAACTGACCCATACGCAATTCAACGAAAGATGTATTTGTTTGAATTTATTTTCTCATCTCTTTCAGCTCATTCTTATGTGTTACAGGACGCTTGCATGTGTCGGCCTCAGGGGACAGAAATTTTCATGACAGTTTTGTAGTGTGGAGTCTACGTGGTTTATGAACAGGCGTTTATCAATTGCCATTTCCATAGACCATGAATTCGATTATATGTTCATGGATCAATAAAACCCCAATTCAAACATGCTGGAACATTTACAATGTATAAATCTTTTATTTCTTTGATGTTTCGCAACACAACATTTTAGATAGCATTAATTACTCGCATACCTATTAGCAGCCCTAATTTAATAAGTTGATTAATTGCATAACATATCCCACCCTTAATTTTTTCCGGTAATTGAATTGATTATTCCAAACCGCTGTTTGTTCAACTAATCAGGATGGCTGCATCTGATACCGTATGCCAAACATCTTCGATCACTAACGAAGTTCATGTAATCCGCTCAAAGTTGAGTTTAATGCAACGTAATCACCCTCTAAGTCCCACCGTAATAAAAATGCATCAATGCATAAATCCATGGACGCGAATTGAAATGGGTGCTATTTCCGGTTGTGCATGCTCCCATGTGTTTGCTGTTGCTCCATCGCTCTCCATACCTTGCTAAAGTGAATTTTACCCCCGAGGATAAACTTCTTCCACGGTGATGCTTTTAGGTTTTGTGTTGTTGCCGCCCGGTCCTGGAGCCTTACAAGTTAAACTTCCTGGAAGGGCGAAATATAACTTTGTAACCGAGTTTCACCAGTCGTCGACGACGATGTCGTTTTGGCTTCAGCAAAGTTGTATGTCCTTGCCTCTCGTCCATGATGTGTTTGGGTGTGACTATACCGTGCTTATATCCCCAGAGGTCTTGAAAGCGTAGAGCAACATGTACATTTGCATACGAGTTGTATCAAAAGCTAAATTGGAATATGATTTCCGGTGGATTCTTTGTGCAGTTATATCGCTTCAATTTCAAGTCGTACGGATGCATTTACATCGAAGGCGGCAGCGTAACTAGTTTCGCTCTGGGAAGCACACCTTGGAGGTAACGAACGGAGGCGTTTTGTTATCTAGATTAGAGAAGTTTCGGATTAGGAATGATATTCTATATGCCTCCAGTTGACGTCTCTTGGCGGTGTTTTTATTACGTTCTGTAAAAAGTTAATTTAGCTAGATTGAAAGCGTTCGTTCACAAGAAAATCAGAATACATAGCCATGGGAACTTTTTAAAACTGGTTGAAGAGCGTGTTTAAAAAGAGTACTAAAAAAATGGAATGCAGAAGGTCATGCAGAAATAATGTTTGTAACAACACGAAAGATTTTAGTTTTGATTCAAATACATTATATACACAGAGGACGATACAATCACTCGCCACAGAGCAGAGGAAAAGGAATATTGATTCGAAAGTGTTTAAATCACCAGTTGTTTGATTTGTTAAAATGAAATTAATTTCTTGGAATTCATTCCAGAGACTGGACTACACAGAAAAAAGTGATGAATTTTAACAAACAATTTTTTTAGCAAAGCGTTCACTTGTAAGCCGAAGCGTGCGTAAACAACGAAATCGCTTGCATTTCATACAACAGACTAGATTCAGGCGTTATCTGGCTTAAATTTAGAGGAAATAGCCTATAAACTTACGCTTAATCTAGTATTCCATTTATGTGCATTAGATAACGCAGAAAACTACATGCTTCTTTCAAACTGTGTAGTTTTCTCGGAGCGAATAGAAAAAATTGCTTTTGAAAGGATACTATTCGATTTATATAAGTTTTTTAGAATGCAAACAACACAGCAATATTCAAAAATTTATTTCACATATGCTACAAAAAGTGTTTTGATGGTACTTGGACACTTAAAATGCTAACTATATCATTTGATGAATTTTAACATATTATTTGCGTTATGAAATGTTGTATTTAAACAATCTACTGACTTAGAGTCTAGCATTAATCCATAATGTCCTAATTTTGTAACATATTTCAGTTAACTGATTCCAGGAGATTTCAGACACTTTTGAGCGAAACCACCTCTTAATAATCTGTATCCACATTAATCCAGACACCTTCAAATCATTGTAACTTTTGAAATATTGCACGTATGTATGAAAAATTTCAATGTGGTATAGCTGAGAGTCTATGATGGAAAAGACTATGATTGATGTTTACATTTCATGTTTAGTATTCAAGATGGCGATGAAAGAAAAACAAGTGCGCGAGCGAATTTCGTACGGGCGTACGGCAAATCCTGACTAGTCAATACGGGACCTTGCAAAAACATTGGATTTGCCTAAATCCACTGTTCACGATGTGTTCAAAACATTTTCGGAACGTTTGACGGTGGGGAGGAAAGGATCCTGTCATGGACCGAAAGGTGATAAGGATATTAACCCAAATCTCTCCATTCGAACGGTGGCTCGTAAAATATGGATGTCGCCTGGTTTTGTCCAAAAATCAAAACAACGTTTGAGACTTAAGTCAGATAAAGTAAAAACAGTTCCAAATCGCAACGACAAGCAGAACTTAGCAGCAAAATCACGGGCTCGACGTTTGTACTGCGAATATTTGAAGAAGTTTTCATACGTTGTTATGGACGATGAAACTTATGCCCTGGAGGATTTCAAGCAGCTTTCAGGGCTGGCTTTTTATTCTGCTATGGCCAGAAATGCTACAGCTGAGCATTTCAGGACGAAAAACGCATCGAAATTTACCAAAAAATACCTTGTGTGGCAAGCCATTTGCACGTGTGGCAAAATGAGTAAATCTTTCGTCACAACAGGCACAATCAACAAGGAGATCTATCAAAAAGAATGTCTGCAGAAGTGATTGCTTCCCTTAATCAAAAGTCACAGAGAAAAACCTTTGTTCTGGCCTGATTTGGCATCATGTTATTATGCTAAAGCTGTGATGGAGTGGTACCAAGCAAATCAAGTGAACATTGTACCAAAAACCTCAAACCCGCCAAATTGCCCAGAGCTACGATCAATCGAGAGATATTGGGCTCTGATGAAGCAGAACCTTTCTGGAAAGAAGCAAGGAATCAAAGACATCAAACACTTTCAGCAAATTTGGACAAAGACGGCTTCAACGATTTCTGAAGAGTCTGTACAAACCTTAATGGACGGAGTTAAGCGCAAAGTTCGAAAATTTTATGCAAATACCGAATAACTATGTTTTGTCTTCACGAATTGATAAAACACATCCCCTGAATCTGAAATAAACAACTACGACGGAAATATAATGCGAAATTTATGTTTTATTCATGTTTTGAGGTGTCCGGATTATTGCGGATACAGACCTTAGTGAGGAAAATGCTAAAGGTTATAAATTTACTTATTTATATTTATTCAAATGCTTAGGGCTATAAATTTATTTATTTAAAATTAGAAATTTATTTAATAACAAGTTTTTATTGAAGTTATTACATTTATCTATTTAACCGTTAACTCTCTCGCCAACAAAATAATTAGCTAGCCATTTAGATTTTATCTGTTCCTGTGCAAGATTAGCGATAGGAGTTATTTAATTAACACTGCTACTTTACTTACAGATATACAGATATTGAGTTTCACCAGCAATAAAACTATTAAAATTTAATAAAGAACCAATCACTAGACGTGATTTTATCTTAATGATTTTTTCTTCACGGAGGAATAAAAATAACCACAAATGAATGCTTTTTCGCTCATCTAGGAAATAAGTGAACTAACCCCCAAAGTCAAAGGGTGGGTTCCCATAAATGGGAACAATGTCTGTACGTCAAAATGGACTTTTCAGTCAGCTTCTCGAGCCCAGAATTTTGTTGAACAGTTTAAAATAACCATCCAAAAGTCCATAACCATCCAAAAGTCCATTAAATACTATTCTTACAATTGTTCAGGAAAATCTTCAGAAATTGAGAAAGAAATAAGCACATAATCTTAAATGATATTTTATTCAAGCAACATTAGTCGATTAAAACTTGAACATTTTATGCTTTACACGTTTGGGCAAAAAAAAATGCATATTTATACAAAAAAAAAAACATATACCAGAATTTATACTTATGACCTTGATGCTTCCAATGACTCCATTATCAACTTTGCCAATCTGTTAACGTTGCAGTTCGGCTATGTGCTAACGTTTTGTACGCTATGATTTTTATAAAGTCCGTTAGATTTTGTAAAGCTACAGGAAAAACTGAAAATATTTTAAACAGACAATTCAGAGCATGTGATGATAGTTTTCCACAATTTATGAGTTGGCCTTCAACATACAGGAACTATACACGCTCCGGTGGTGTAATGATAATGTGTGGGAAATTTTTTGGTCAATGTTCAGCCGATTCTGTCGAATAACGGACTAACTGGGAGCGGCCATCTCCTCTTCAACTCGAATCGAATAATTAAACACTTCTTCAAATCAACTCTTTCAGAGTAGATCAAAGCAACAAATAGATATTTATTATCTTCAGGATTGAATAAGAGGTAATAAATTAAACTTATAGATAAATTTTCCTCCTGTACGCTGATTTCGTGTTTACTGTTTTTATGTGTGTGTTTTACCATAAATAGCTGTCCAATTATATCTGTTTTCATTCCAGTTTTACCAAGCGACACGATCGGTCGTGTTTTTCGCTCCCTCGCAGTAAAAGTTTTTCCCCGTGTTTCCCCCTCGCCCACTTTCTCGCGATTGCGTGTCCGGCTCGCGAATTATCACTTGCGCTTGCTCATCTTTTGGTGGTGGCAAGGCAAAAGCAAGCGCTGCAAAGTTCACCAAGTTTTTTCGCTCGACCTGTTGCCGTGGCAATGGGTCGAAAAAATCAACACGTGGTGACATCCACGCCAGTGGCATCAGCTCCTGACGCCATACTAAAACCGAGCAGCTCCAAGCGGCTACGCCAAGACGACGCCGATCCTGCGGACCCTAACGCTCGACTGTTAGCGAGCAACAAATTTTCCGTGCTCCCGGTACAGGAGGTGCCAAAAAAGCAAAAAGTCCCCCGCTCTTCACCACGTCAAAGGACATCGCTGCTCTTAGGACTGAGCTTGCTGCAATGAAAATTCAACCGCTTTTCAAGCTGTGCAGTACCGGTACCAAAATTATGTGCTCGACGGAGGCTGACTACCGTGCTGTTGGTGCTCACCTTGTCATCAAGAAACATGAGTTTTACACTCACGACGCACCAGGAAACAAGCCGCTGAAGGTGATTCTGCGTGGCCTTCCGGAATGCACCCCGGAGGCAATAATTGCTGAGCTGCAAGCGGCGGCTCTGAAACCAATGAAAGTGTTCCCGATCAGACGTCAACAACAGGGAAATCATCGAGACCAACTCTATCTGGTCCATCTGGAGAAGGGTTCCGTCACGATGGCGGACCTGTTGAAAATACGGGCACTTTTCAACGTGATTGTCGAGTGGGACCGGTATCGCCCGAGAAAGCACGACGTGACGCAGTGTGGCAACTGCCTTGTGTTTGGCCACGGAACTCGAAATTTCCACATGAAACCACGTTGCGGCAAGTGTGCCGGAGCACACACTACCATGGATTGTGCCCCAATGGACGAAGGAACACCACCAAAGTGCGCCAACTGCGGCGCTAATCACGAAGGTAACAACCGAACTTGTCCCAAGCGTGCAGAGTTTCTGGCGATCCGCAAACAGGCGTCCACTAAGTCCCGGGCTGGGCAACGCCGTCCGCCACCTCGATTGGATGAAGAAAATTTCCCGACGCTCCGGTACCAGGTGCCAAACCTACCGCCGATCCCATTAAATCACCACCAAGCAAACCGCCCGTCAGCTTCCGTTCATCATCGTTTCGCCGCAGCCGCCGCCGCCCCCAACCCGACTCTTCCTCCAGGCTGGGGCAATCCGAATCGCAATACCTCCACGCAATCACCCGTCGATGGTCAGCTCTACGACTCGGAGCAAATGGTCGAGTTCGTGCAAGAGCTCTATCGCCAACTACGTTCCTGCCGCTCCAAGGAGGAACAGCTCAAAGCCGCCACATCCGTGACGATGACGTTCATCTTTAAGTATGGACCGTAATCGCACCATCAACATTCTTAATTGGAATGCTTGTTCCATCCGGAACAAAACCGTGGAGCTCGGTGACTTCCTTAACAGGAAGGCCATCGACATTGCCATCGTCACCGAGACGCATCTCAAACCGGAAATCAGCATCTTTATCCCAGGATACCGGATTGTGCGACTTGATCGTAGCGGCTCTAGTGGAGGAGGAGTTGCGATCGCCCTGCGCTACAACATCAACTGCCATCTGCTTCCGAGCTTCCAGCTGCAGTCTATCGAAGCCATCGGAGTTGAAGTCGAAACTGCCGTCGGCCCTATCACCATCATCGCGGCCTATTGTCCCAAGCAAGCAAGTACAACCAACGGAACAACAACGGCCCTGCGAAACGACATCCGTAAGCTTACTCGGAGGCAGGGGCAGTTCATCATCGCCGGCGACCTAAATGCGAAACACGAAGCGTGGGAGAACACCCGGCGGAATCGGAACGGAATAATTCTGCAGGAAGACCTAGAAGAAGGACATTACACCGTCCTGGGCCCGGATACTCCCACCCGGTTGAGCCGATCCGGGGTCCATTCGACTATCGACATCTTCCTCACCAACATGGGGAACAACATCGCCCAGCCGATCGTACACCAGGAGCTCAGCTCGGACCACTATCCGGTGGTGGCCGAAGTTGGCTCCTTGGTCAACCGGCATCGTATCACCAGACGGAACTACCATCGCGCCAGTTGGGAGAGGTTCCGACAACACGTTGACGACAACATCGATTTCGATATGCGCCTTGAGTCTGTTGATGACATCGAACGACAGCTGCAGAGCATCGAGCAAACGATCTCCCAGGCCCGGGAGCAACATGTACCGGTGATAGATCAGGTGAGTGACTCTGTACCCATTGATAGACCCACTAAAGATTTAATACAATTGCGAAACGCCATTCGAAGGCAATACCAGCGAACTGGTTTGCCAACGCTCAAACGTCACTGTAATCGAGTGATAAAAATTATTAAGGCCAGAATGGTGGACCTTAGAAATAATGATTTCGCTGACAAAATTCGCTCTCTCCCAGATTGTGCTAAGCCGTTCTGGAAGATGACAAAAATTTTAAAAACTAAGCCAAGGCCCATTCCACCGTTGATCCCACTAGACGTCAATGACTCTAGGGATCGGTTGATAACACCTGCAGAGAAGGCTGATGAGATAAGTCAACACTTCGTCAGCTCCCACAATCTCGGTCAAAACATCGTCAGTCCACACGAAGCTGCCGTTAGCGCGCTTATAACTAACATCGACCAAAGTCCTAACGACTTCTCCGAAGATTTGGAGATCTCAGCTGACGAATTGTTGACTTATATCAAGACCTCTAAGAACATGAAGGCCCCCGGTTTCGACAACATTTTTAACTTGGAGCTCAAGCAATTGAGCCCCCAGTTTTACAACCATCTGGCGGTGGTGTTTAATCAATGCCTCCGTCTTGGCTACTTCCCATCGTGCTGGAAGTCAGCCAAAGTCATCCCCATTCGGAAACCTGGGAAAGATCCTTCATGTTCCAGAAGCTACAGACCAATCAGCCTTCTCTCAGGTCTATCTAAACTGTTTGAGAAAGCAATCTACCGTCGGCTCCTAACATCTGCTGACGAGCTCAATATCCTGTTGGATGAGCAGTTCGGTTTCCGGCATGGTCGCTCAACAGTCCATCAACTTAATCGAGTCATGAACATCCTCAGGCGGAACAAGTCTGTTTCGAAAACATCCGCTATGGCCCTTCTCGATATCGAGAAGGCCTTCGATAATGTGTGGCATGATGGCTTGGTGTACAAGCTCAAGCGATACAATCTTCCAATCTTCCTGGTGAAGATAATTAAAAATTATCTCTCTGACAGGACATTCCGTGTTTCGTTGCATGGTGCAGTTTCCGGTAGTCAGGAGATCTCCGCCGGTGTTCCGCAGGGAAGTATATTAGGTCCACTTCTGTTCAATCTATTCACCTCGGACATACCCCCGCTCCCTGAAAATGGATCTCTGTCGTTGTTCGCCGATGATACCGCAGTCGTCCACAATGGTAGGGTAATAAGAGCGCTTGCCGCGAAACTGCAGCGAAGCCTGAATGTTCTGTCAGAATACTTCACTGAATGGAAGATTTGTATCAACGCAGCGAAAACCCAGGTCATCCTGTTTCCACATTCTGATTCTCCCAGACTTGTCCCGCCTGAGAATTGTAAAATAAGCCTGAACAACACAACGGTGGAATGGACCAAATCAGCTGTCTATCTTGGCGTCACTCTAGACAGCAAGCTTATTTTCAGGGATCAGGTTGACAAAACTGTCACAAAATGTAATACTCTGTTGAAACTACTGTACCCATTGATCAACAGAAGGTCTACATTATCCCTTAAAAATAAGCTTGCTGTCTACAAGCAAATCATACTTCCGGTCATCGAGTATGCAATGCCAATCTGGGAGAGTTGTGCAAAAACACATCTCCTGAAACTTCAGAGAGTACAAAACAAGTTCCTCAGGATGATAATGAACACCCCTCCGAGGACAAGAACATCTGAGGTCCACCGTCTGGCCGAGATAAAAATGCTCGACGATCGCTTTAGTGAGTCTATCAATCGGTACAGGGCACGCTGCCTGACATCGGATCACCAGATCATCCGGAATCTGGTTCCCCACCCCTAGGATTTTCAAATTGTAGTTTTAGTTGTAGATTAGGTAGGTTATCAAATTTTAACAAACAATGCCCCAAGGGCTGAACAGAAAAAAAAAAAAAATTATTAAAACACAAAACACACTTAACACATAAAACACATAACACATTAATCAAAGCTGAAGAGCCCATTGGGCTAAAACTCTTAAAAATAATATATATGTATAATTATATGTAAATTATATGTATGTATGACAAAGAATTGAAATAAAAAACAAATTAAGTAAGTAATCTGTTTTCATTGCCCAGTGAACAAGCGAACAGAACAGTTCGTTCGGTCAGCTCTCCGTTGCTTTGGAAGCTTTTCACAAGTTGTTTCAAGCCCTCAGCTCTAATTTTTTCTGAATCGCGAGTGAAATAAAGTCTTGGTTTTCGGAAGTAGAAAACGTTGAGTGTTAAACAGTGCAACAACGCCATTTATTGCAATTAGCAATATTGCCACGATCGAAAAGCCATATTGTTCCACATCTATACGGCACGCACACCAGCAGGCCATCGTGTGAAGCGTGCAGTCGATCATCTGCTAACCACCACCGACCAGTATCACCAGTATCATTATCACCATCGTTCAGCTACACGCCTAGCCGGTACACGCGGCCACTCATCGTCGCTCGGCAGCAGCAGCAGCACATTCGTCGCCCGTCTGCAGTAGATCAGTGATACATATAAGATAAGTTTTTTTAGTAGTATATAAGATAATTTTTTATTTCTCGCTCTTTTGAATTCATTATAATCGTATTGTGTGTGAGTGTGAAGAGTGACTGAGAGTGTGTGAGTGTGTGTGCTTAGGTTTAATTTGTGTATCTGTGATTGATTGTAGTTAATTACGTTAGTGGTTGAGCGCCATAAGCTCCCACAAGCGAGCCATGGATGATTTATCGGAAGATGAATCATCTATGGCGCAAAATGATGGGGTAGCTCTTAAAGTTACCCGATCGCGCTCTTATCCAGATAGTTCAGCTGGTCCTTGGGTTGTCTATTTTCGGCCCAAAACGAAACCTCTCAACATTTATCAGATTTCAAACGATCTGACGAAGCGATTCTCGGCCGTGACCGAGATAATTAAGGTGAGACACAATAAACTAAAAGTCGTTGTGTCCAACCTTAAACAAGCTAACGAAATTGCTGTCTCTCAATTTTTTACACTGGAATATTTAGTGTACATCCCAGCTCGAGGTATTGAGATAGAAGGTGTGGTCTCCGAAGCGAGTTTGACCCCTGAGATCCTGTTGAAGCAGGGGGTTGGTCGATTTAAGAACCCTCTGCTTCATTCAGTCAAGATACTCGATGTGCGAAAACTAGGCACAGTATCGATCACTAAGGGTGAAAAGAAATTTACCCCCTCAGACTCGTTTCGTGTGACTTTTTCTGGTTCAGCTCTCCCTCAATACGTCGAGTTGGGAAAACTTCGACTACCTGTGCGGTTGTTTGTACCTCGGGTAATGATCTGCGAAAAGTGCAAGCAGATGGGACATACGACCTCCCATTGCAGCAATAAGGCACGCTGCTCTAATTGTGGGGAGAAACACGAGGATGGCGCCTATGCTGACAGCACACCAAAATGCGCTTTCTGCAAGGAAACTCCTCCCCATGCTCTCTCATCGTGCCCGGCGTACAAACAACGCGGGGAAAAATTAGAACGCTCGCTAAAACAGCGTTCCAGGCAATCTTTCGCCGAAATGCTGAAAAAAGCCTCACCATCACTCAATGTCAATACAAATCCCTTTGCTCCTCTGTCAGATGACGAGTCAGACTTTGATTTGGCTGAAGAGGGAACATCATTCAGCTTTCCGGAAGGTGCTTCACGGAAGCGAAGACGCGTCCGCCCACGGAAAGTTGCTGAACCGGAGCCCAAAACCAGCTTGCCCAATTCAAGAAAAGGTGGAAAAAAGGAAAATCCTAGTCCACCTGGTTTTCGTAGTACTAACTACACCCAGGACTTTCCATCTCTCCCGGGGACTTCCAAAACCCCTGAAGCCCCAATTTTAAGAACAGAAGCCCCCTCCTCTAGTGGGCTGTTCTCATTTGATGACATTGCCGAGGGTATCTTTAAGTACCTCGAAATTTCTGACCCTCTCAAAAGCATTGTTTTGGCAATGCTTCCAACAGTGAAGACTTTTTTGAAGCAATTGACAATTAAGTGGCCCATCCTTGCAGCTATCATTTCCTTCGATGGATAATTTTCCAAATGAGGTCGGGGATTTGATCACTGTTCTACAGTGGAATTGTCGAAGTTTGATTCCTAAATTGGAATCTTTCAAATTTTTAGCTCACAATACCGGTTGTGATGCATTCGCTCTTTGTGAAACATGGCTCTCTTCCGAAATCAATCTTCCGATTCATGATTTCAATATTATTCGCCTTGATCGTGAGGATTCGCGTGGAGGGGGAGTACTTTTGGGGATCAAAAAGTGCTACTCCTTCTATAGAGTGAATTTTCCTCCAATTCCAGGTATTGAAGTTGTCGCATGTCAGGCTGTTATTAAAAATACAAGCCTTTGCATTGCTTCTGTGTATATTCCTCCCAGAGCCTCAATTAACCGAAAACAACTTTCAGATATTTGTTCGGTCCTTCCTGCTCCACGGTTGGTCATGGGAGATTTTAACTCTCACGGTAGAGGCTGGGGAGAACTGTACGATGACAACCGGTCTTCCCTGATATATGACCTCTGTGACAACTTTAATATGACAGTTCTTAACAATGGAGAAGTAACACGTTTGGCTGGTACATCCTCAGTTGGCAGTAGATTAGACCTCACACTTTGTTCGAATTCATTATCGTTGGATTGCACATGGAATGTGATTCAAGATCCCCACGGTAGTGATCATTTGCCCATAAAAATTTCGGTTGCCACCGGGTTCAATTCGTCGAAATCTGTCAACGTCATGTATGATCTTACCCGCCACATCGATTGGACAAAGTTTAGGACAGCAGTAGATGAAGCCGTAACGACGGTAGAAAGGCTTTCACCGCTGGAAGAGTATAACTTCCTCTCCAACCTGATCTTAGACAGCGCGCTTCAAGCTCAAACTCGACCAGTTCCAGGGACGTCATCTCGCAGGAAACCTCCTTCTCCATGGTGGGATCAGCAATGCACCGAGGTTTACCGTAAAAAGTCCGACGCGTTTAAAGTTTTCCGTAGACGTGGAACACCTCAAGGCCATCAAGGCCAAGAAACGCGGTTACTGGCGAACATTCGTGAACGGGCTATCGCGCGAAACGTCGATGAGTACTCTTTGGAACACGGCGCGAAGGTTGCGTAACCGAACAACGAACAACGAGAGCGAGGAGTACTCGGACCAATGGATCCTCAAGTTCGCGCGAAAAGTTTGTCCAGATTCTGTGCCGGCACGGTTGATTCCTCGCAAAAACACGAATTCGATAGATGAGATTAGCCAACCCTTTTCAATGGTAGAGTTCTCTCTCGCACTCCTTTCGTGTGGCAATACGGCTCCAGGGGCTGATAGGATCAAGTTCAACTTGCTTAAGAACCTCCCAGACGTCGCGAAGAGGCGCATGTTGAACTTGTTTAATCAGTTTCTGGAACTCAATATTGTACCGGATGATTGGAGGCGGGTGAGAGTTATTGCCATTCAAAAACCTGGTAAGCCCGCGTCCGACCACAACTCCTATCGACCCATCGCGATGTTATCCTGTATTCGAAAGTTGTTGGAGAAAATGATCCTCTTCCGTCTGGACAAATGGGTTGAGACGAACAACCTGCTTTCAGATACTCAATATGGTTTCCGTAGGGGTAAGGGAACGAACGACTGTCTCGCGTTACTTTCCACAGATATTCAGTTAGCTTTTGCTAAAAAAGAGCAAATGGCTTCTGTATTCTTGGACATAAAGGGGGCTTTTGATTCAGTATCTGTTGAAGTTCTTTCAGATAAACTCCACGCTTGTGGCTTTTCACCATTAATGAACAATTTTTTGTACAATTTGCTGTCAGAGAAACATATGAGCTTCTCTCATGGAACCTCTACAGCTTCACGATTTAGCTACATGTGTCTCCCCCAGGGATCATGTTTAAGCCCCCTTTTATATAATTTTTATGTCAAAGACATTGACGGTTGTCTAAGTGACAACTGTACGCTGAGACAACTTGCAGATGACGGCGTAGTGTCTGTCACGGCATCCAATGGGATCGATCTGCAAGGACCCTTACAGGATACCTTAGACAATTTGTCTACTTGGGCTCTAGAGCTAGGTATCGAATTCTCTACGGAGAAAACTGAGTTGGTAGTTTTTTCTAGGAAGCATAACCCTGCACAACCGAAGCTTCAAATTTGGGGTAAGCCGATAACTCATTCTATGTCATTTAAATATCTTGGGGTCTGGTTCGATTCTAAGTGCACCTGGAGATCCCATATTGAGTATGTGAAGCGAAAGTGCCAACCAAGGATCAACTTTCTCTGCACAATTACCGGGACCTGGTGGGGAGCGCATCCGCAAGATCTTCTAACATTGTACCGGACAACGATTTTGTCGGTTATGGAATACGGTAGTTTTTGTTTTCAGTCAGCGGCTCGGTCGCACTTCATTAAACTGGAACGTATTCAGTATCGGTGTCTTCGTATCGCGTTAGGTTGCATGCACTCGGCTCACACCATGAGTCTTGAAGTGCTGGCTGGCATGTTGCCACTCTCGGATCGATTTTCAGAATTATCTCTCCGGCTCCTCATCAGGTGTGAAGTTATGAACCCCCAGGTGATCGAAAATTTTGAGAAGCTCCTTGAGTTGAACCCTCAAACCCGCTTCATGACCTTGTACCATTTGTACATAACACAGGATGTCAGCCCTTCGCCGAACATTTCCAATCGTGTTTGCTTCTCCGATTTCGACAATTCGGTTCATTTTGATTTATCCATGAAGCAGGAGCTTCGCGGAATCCCAGAGCATCATCGTCCTATGATTGCTCCGGTGATTTTTGCTGCAAAGTTTGGCCAAGTTGATTCCACTAAATCGTTCTTCACTGACGGATCTTTGATAGAGGAGTCAGCAGGCTTTGGTATATTTAATGAAATTTATAGCGCCAACCGTAAACTTCAAGCACCTTGTTCCGTGTATGTCGCTGAATTAGCGGCAATACATTTTACGCTAGAAATTGTTGCCTCACTAACACCGGATCATTTTTTCATTTTCACGGATAGTCTCAGTTCTATAGAGGCTATTCGCTCATTGAGGCCGGTAAAGCACTCCTCGTATTTTCTCATGAAAATACAGGAGCTTCTAAGTGCTTTATCTTCGCGTTATTTTATCATCACCTTTGTATGGGTCCCATCTCATTGTTCGATTCCGGGCAATGAGAAAGCGGACTCGCTTGCAAAGGTGGGCGCTATGGAAGGCGATATTTGTGATCGACAAATCGCCTTCAACGATTTTTTCCTATTTTTCGTCAACAGTCACTCGTCAGCTGGCAATATAAATGGAGTAAAGGAGATTTGGGGCGATGGCAACATTCTATCATCCCAAAGGTGTCGAAGAAATCTTGGTTCAGGGGATGGATGTGGGTCGAGACTTCATTCGTGTCATGTCTCGCCTCATGTCCAATCATTATTCTTTGAACGCTCATTTATACCGGGTTGGGCTGAGGGACAGCAATCTCTGTGAGTGTGGACAAGGCTATCAGGACGCAGATCACGTTATTTGGTCTTGTGCTGAACATTCTGGAGCCAGATCTGAGCTTTATGATTCCCTTCGGGCTCGAGGTAGACAACCCAATGTGCCAATTCGAGATATTTTGGCTGTACATGATTTGGAGTACATGAAACTCATTTATGTGTTTTTGACTAACATTAGCATTAGATTGTAGTTAGTTTAACCTGTATGTTTAGTATAAGTTTTTTTTTATATGTGTATGTGTGTGTGTTTTTTTTTCTTTTTCAAGAAATGTTCAAGTCAAAAGAAAACCATAAATTGTATAGTTATAAGTGTTCAGATAATTTAGAATTTAAATGTAATGTGTTATGTGAACCATACTTTAAATTCCCACCCTTTTTTCCATCCGTAATTTGTAATTCCCATTAACCTCGAGACGGCCGCGAGTAATCGGCTCTATCCTCCTAACTTAAGTTTTAAGATAAATGATGTATAAAAATATGAAAATTTGGCTCTGTAAAGTTAATTCGATTGAGCCTGGACAAATAAATGATTATTAAAAAAAAAAAAAATTATATCTGTTTTCTGTTCGTATAATAGTGTTTAGATAGGTTTCAATAAATTTATGCTCATTATTCCATACATACAGTTGCACTATAATATGTAAATTTAATCTATGAAATCGAAATACAAACTTTCTAATCCAATTTGAGAATAATCTGTTGTTCATGTGGCTTTCACTTTGAAAATAAATTGGATTTTTGTATTCTCGTTCAATTGTATATTTTCTTCTCCTTCTTTTACCTCATATTTTGTGCGTTTTTGATTGTGTAAAGGGCGAACACGAAATTATTGCGACATCGAAAATGTCATTCCAATTTTCTTATAATGTTTAGAATCAAACCAAAATTGTAGGGTAGATTTATACATATATTTACTTCAAAAATCAAAAGAAAGGTAATCTATGGAGCCTTGAGTGTAAAATTGAACGCATTTTCGCTTGACGCCCTCCATCAAAGTCTTTACAGTGTCATCCGGTACCAGTTTCTCAGTTTTTTCCATTTTCTTAACATGTCCTTTACGTCTTTGGCTGTCTTCTTGCTCTTCCGAAGTTCCCGCTTCATCATTGCCCAGTACTGCTCCACCGGGCGCAGCTCCGGACAGTTTGGCGGATTCATGTCCTTTGGAACAAAATGGACAGAATTGGCCTCATACCACTCCATGACACTTTTAGAATAGTGGCATGATGCCAAATCTGGCCAAAATAGCGGAGCTTCGTCGTGCTGCTGCAAGAACGGCAAAAGGCGCTTCTCGAGGCACTCAGATTTGTAGATCTCGTCATTTACTGTGCCCTTTGTCACGAAAGGCTCACTCCTCAGTCCACAAGAACAGATGGCCTGCCAAATGAGATATTTGGAGGCGAACTTCGACATTTTCTTCTTCTTAAATTTGTCGTCCACATAGAACTTGCTTTTGCCGGTGAAAAACTCCAACCCCGGAATTTGCTTAAAATCGGCTTTTATATACGTTTCATCGTCCATCACACAGCAGCCATATTTTGTCAGCATCTTCTCGTAGAGCTTCTGTGCCGTAGCTTTAGCCGTCGATTGTTGCCGCTCATCGCGGTTTGGGAAGTTCTGTACCTTGTATGTATGTGGTCCAGCTCTCTTCTTTGCATTCTGGACGTAGCTCTGCAACATGCCGATCTTTTTAGCCAAATCACGGCTTGAGACGTTGGGATTTGCTTTAATCATCCGCTTCACCTTTCCCTCCGTCTTTTTGTTCTCCGGTCCCGGTTTTCTTCCAGCTCCTTTGCCGTGGTCCAACGCCAACAGCTCCTGGAACCGCTTCAACACTCTGGAGACGGTTGAATGGTGAATGTTCAACATTTTTCCCAACTGCCGGTGCGACAGGTCAGGAAATTCCAGGTGTTTGGAAAGAATTTGTTCTCTTGACTCGCGTTGGTTCACCTCCATTTTCGTTGAATCGAAAAACACGACTTCGAGTTTGACAGCATGTAAACAATACACATCAATGAGAAAGTGCGCAAAATTTGGTTGATTTTTACCCAATGGTAAAAAAGTTATGCCCTGTTGAATGTGTCGCAATAATTTCGTGTTCGCCCTTTATGTTATATTATCAGTCATTCGATTGTCGCTGTCAAATGGCTCCATCGCACATTCCTGTGGGACAAACGGTTTACCCAGCGGTGTTGATCCCAACATATCCTTGGCCCGTAAACCTAGTCCGGTCTCCGCATCCGGTCCTGTGTTACCTTCTATGGCCAAAACCGCTAGCTTAGCTGTTGCCCTTCTAAGGACACCACTGTTAGTTCGGCCAAAGGTTTACCGAATCCTACCATCCTCGGATGTTGTCGGGTCCTCCACGATTCAACGGACCCACGACTTTCGGTTCTTGCCATCCACGACATAAACCAGACCACATGCTGTCAATGGCTTAGCCTCACCAAACCTTTTGGTACGTTGGTTGATCAACGGCACATACTCTTGAATCCACCGTTTCCATAATTTTTCGGCCAGTTGCTGGACCAACTTGATACGGCTTGCTCAAAGGAAGACGATAATGGTTCCACGAAGATGGTGGTGGTGTAATAGCTGTTACCAAGATGACCAAGCTGCGAAGTGGAGCGCAACGATAAAATGACCCGTTTGAGCTATGGTCAAACGAGAGATGTGGAAAGAGTACAGGGTGCTGCAGAAAATAATGCGAAAAATTGTTCTATTTCTTTCAAATCCCATTTTCAACTAATTCAAGCAATAAAATCAACATTTTCGAGTACAGTAATCTTTATAAAGTCCTTTTAAACAAATTTATTTAATGTGTCTTCCATTTTTATTAATAACATCCTTGAGCCAACGCCGGAAGCCAGAGCATGCGTTTCGGACGTAGTCCTCTGACATTGACTGCCATGTGCGTGTTAAGGTTGACTTAAAAGTTTCACACTAGGGTGTGATGTTTTGCAGGCTCGTGTTTCAACATGTGCCCAAATCGAATAATCCAACGGATTAATATCTGGTCTTCTAGGGGGCCACAAATCCTTCGGCCAAAACTTCATGTTACCATTCAACCATTGTTGGGTTCGATTGGACGTGTGACACGGCGCTCCATCCTGCTGTAGGACAACGTTTTGATCCTCGGAGAAGTTGGCCTTCACCCAGGGAAGCACTTGGTCCTTTAAAATATCGATATACACTTCAGTATTGATTTTAACTACAGCATCAATGAAAACAGGTGGCACTTTCAAACTGTCGGATGCCACCAAACCAAACATCATGACACCAGCCGGATGTTTGGTTTGAAATTTGAATTTCACTTTTTCCGGAACGTTCTCCATTTTCAGCGGTGAAATGAACCGGTCCGTGCGGCTGTTGGCCACGGCATCGATGCTGAAAAGCTTTTCGTCGGAGAACAGGATTATAATTTTTTCCTTCTTCAACAAGGAAAGCAATCTCTTGGAACGAGTCACTCGTAGTTCCTTGACCCGATCCGTAATCAAGTGGCGTTTCACTCTGGCTCTGGAAGATGCATGCAGGTCTTTTTTGATGATTCTCCGCATGGATTTCTCCGAAATATTGGCTTCCTTATCAAGTTTTCTTATGGAACGCACCGGGTTGCGAGCAATTTTTGCATGAACCGATTTGATCACGTTCGGCGTGCATGCAAAGCGCGGACGTCTGCGTCATGGCTCTAGCTACTGCAGGGACTTTTTTATGCGGTAAACTGTTGCCAAATGGCACCCTACCACCTTGGCAATCTCTTTCGACTTCTTCTGAGCGAGCAACAAACTGGTGATCACTTCTTTCGCGAACGTTTTGACGAATTTGCAATAAAACAAATAGGATGTTTGGATGCAGCACTTAAAAGTAAACATAAACAAATACAATTTCGACAGAAATTAGTCACTAGCTACACAAATTAACCCAATACTCAAGTTTGAACATTTTCGCATTATTTTCTGCCGCACCCTGTAATGTCTAAAACGGAAGTTTCCGGTTTGTTCTGCGAGAGCGATGGTGGCGTCTAAATGCCGGTTATGTCCCCGGGGCGAGTCACCCTTACGGATAGAGGCACACGTTCCCAAAACGACTCGGCTTCGCAAGCCTTTCCGTTCCACCGAGCGGGGTTAGGTGAGACCACTATCTTTCGGTTTGAATCGGGTTCGTGCAATTGATGACAAGCGCTCCGGACCACAAAAATTGACGAAAAAGAACCTTACCTTCGGCTTTGGACGATCGATGAGAGATTCTTCGCTATGACTGATTTAGGCGACTTCACTCAATTTTCCGATTGACTACCTTCTTGAGGCTGGCCTTTATGGTACATATGGGTCTCGATGATTTTTGGACGGAATGCGTAGCGTAGCTTTAAAAAAAATTAAAAAAAATCTCAAGCAGAATTAGCGATTCAAAAGGATCTCAGCCCACTCTAAATTGTACTTCAATCTTTACAAGATTTTGTCAAAAAAACGTAGGTAATTTGAATCGCGCACTTCTGCCTTCCAGCCGAACCTTTAATTAAAAAATCGAGTGGAGGAAATGTCTGTCCCAAGAAACTGTGCCTCTTTTCAAATCCAAGCCCAATTCAGCTTTTCCGAAATGACTGCTGTTTAACTATTCTTTAGAAGCATTATTTAAAAATCGTGCCGAAAACTTCGTATGGCTAGGGAAAGCATGGCGTATTTAAACCGCCTATATATAATTCAGCACTATGCCATTTAAGTGACGCTTTTATAACATGCTCCATAAACGCGAATTGGCTACAAGGATAGCTCGATTTTATCAACATAACTTTATTACTTTAACATCATTATGATTTAAGATTAACTACAAAAAAAAAGCTGTAAACTTAACTACACACTATAAATAAGCTAGAAACTACACACTATAAACTAGCTAATGGATATCAGGTGTTTATTTCTTAAAACTATTACTGGTTGGTCAATAATTTAACAAATTTCACATTGATACAAACATATAAATTGAATCAAACAACCAATTCCTACAATTCATACAGTGAGGAGGTAACGTCAATTTAAAACAAAATTCTAGCACTAGAGATTTTTGCTATTATCATTCTCATCACTAAAGGAAGGAAAAAAAACTACTTAAAACCTCCCAAAATGATTCTCATTCCAGAGCAGTTAGATCCAAGTTAATAACCTGCCATTGTTCGAAGTTTATGATGGTGCTCGTACGTTCCGAGAGAGTCCATTGAAGGATGCTGCCACTCAAAGTAGATTGACTTTGCTGATTGTTGGTGTATATCTTTACCAGCATCTGGTCCTAGCGAGAGGCGGTCCCTTTCCTTCCTTTTCTAACTACTTTCACTGTTGGTATTGCGATTGGGCTAACTCGAGATGGGATTTTCCAAAAACGTACGCTTTGCTGCCAAACCGAACAGTCTCTAACGGCTCATGTGCCGCGCCCTACCTGAATGTCCACTCTAGCGCGGAATGGATTTTCTGCTTCATTCTCTCTATCCTTCTCGTTTTATGTTTGCACTGGAAGTAAGCGATTTTGGAAATCGAATCGAATGAACCAATATTTTTCTATCTGATAAAGGATCCGCTGATGAGTGTGCCATCAACGTTTCGTTGTCAGGTTGTATTAGGGGTTGAAATTTCAACGAATCTCTTCTGTAGAATTTATATGCAATCTGTGAAACTAAGCCATCTAGTCATCCACGCATTTTGACGTATCGTTTGGCTTTCTGGTTATTTCTGTAGGTTAGTTACATCGTAGAAATCATCCACAAAAATTAATTCAAGCTGCCGAAAAGAGTGTACAGCTTAACCTTTACGCAGCCAATTTTTGCCTGTATAAGCACCTGCATGATTTTTACATACGATCGATATACCTTTCCATTTCAAAACATTATAATTCCTACTAGATAGATATTGCCTTACTGTGGTTTTGGTTGGAATCAGTGGTGGTAAATGTACTGTATTTTGATAATTACATTTTGATATTTGACATTTTTCATTACGACCAAATTGAAAACACACAATCGGAAAAATCTCATATGACATTTCCGTACCGTTTTCTCCAAGCGACGAAACATTTGTGTTGCCTCAAGCCACGGCGACGACCAAAAGAGTTGCCCGCTGTTTCAAGTGGAACCCCAACCTCTCCGTCCGAGATGTCGCAAAGAAGCTGGAAGTGGCGCCTTCTACCGTGGATAGAGCTAAAAAGCCAGCTGTACTGTCGACTTACAAGAAAATAGTGACTCAAAATTGCGACGATAAACAAAACACGTCGGCCAAAGCACAGGAAGATGAAACTTACGTCAAGGCTGACTTTAAACAGCTTCCTGGACAGGAATTTTATACGGCAACCGGACGGGAAAAGGTGGCAGATATTTTCAATTACATTGAACTGTCAAAGTTCGCGTAGATATATCTGGTGTGGAAGGCCATCTGTACCTGTGGTTTGAAGAGCTACTTTTAAAGGGTAATACGGTCAAAATTTGGCCAAGGGAAAACGCGTGTAAATCGGTGAAATCGTTTATTTAAAAAATCAAATTAAATTTCTTTTTCAAGTTCAATTAGTATAAAATTCAGGAAAAATATTCAGTTAGGCTTCCGCTTTTCCAAATCCGAATTGCCGAGCCTTACGCTTGACCCCTGCCATCAGATTTTGTACAGCCACCTTGTCCACCTTCTTCGCCGCAGAAAGCCAGTTTGCCTTGAACTGCTGCTCGTCCTTAGCAGTTTTTTTGGTCTTCTTTAGGTTCCGCTTGACAATAGCCCAGTATTTCTCAATTGGGCGGAGCTCTGGCGTGTTGGGAGGGTTCTTGTCCTTGGGAACCACCTGCACGTTGTTGGCGGCGTACCACTCTATGGCCTTTTTACCGTAATAGCAAGATGCCAAATCCGGCCAAAACAGTATGGAACAACCGTGTTTCTTCAGGAAAGGCAGCAGACGTTTATTCAAACACTCTTTCACGTAAATTTCTTGGTTGACAGTCCCGGAAGCTATGAAAATGCTGCTTTTCAAGCCACAGGTACAGATGTCCTGCCAAATCAGATATTTCTTTGCGAACTTTGACAGTTTCGTGTGCTTGAAAATATCTGCTACCTTTCCCCATCCTTTTGCCGTATAAAACTCCAGTCCCGGAAGCTGCGTGTAGTCGGCTTTGACGTAGGTTTCGTCGTCCATTACCACGCAGTCAAACTTCGTCAGCATCGTCGTGTACAGCCTCCGGGATCGCGTTTTGGCCGTCGTATTTTGTTTATTATCGCGATTTGGAGTCACTACCTTCTTGTAAGTCGATAGTCCGGCTCGTTTTTTGGCTCGATGCACGGTTGTAGACGATACACCCAGCTTATTTGCGGCATCTCGGAGAGATAGGTTAGGGTTTCGCTTGAAACTACCGGCAACTCTCTTTGTCGTCTCAGCGGCTTCCGGTTTTCGATTTCCCCCCGATCCAGACTTCCTGGCTGTCGACAAACGTTCCCCAAACACTTTAATTACATTTGTAACGGTTGATTTGGCAACTTTTAGCGATTTTGCCAACTTTGCGTGCGAGTAGCTCGGATTTTCGCGATGCGCGAGCAAAATTTTGATACGCTGCTCTTCTTGCTTGGACGGCATTTTGACAACTGAAGAGTGAATTCCAAAATCAAAATAGGAGCAACATTCTACACACACACACCTTCAAAATGAGGGGTGTTCAGGTTTTTTAAATGCAAAATTGAAAGAAATACGTCAAGTTGATATTGACCAAATTTTGACCGTATCGCCCCTTACATTGCGACCGGAACCGTCAACCAGGAAATGTGAGTGAAACACAGTTCAAGGCAAACTGGCGTTCAGCGGCGAATAAAGTGGACAAGGAGACTGTACAAAATCTTATGGTACGTGTTAAACGAAAGACCTGGCAATTCGAATTCGGTTAAATGGAAACTTAGCTGAATATTTCTCAGGTATTCTGTATTAAATGAACTTGAAAACGAAAAATAATTTGACTTATTAATAAAAACTTTGATCGATTCACACACATTACTGTTTGACCAAATTTTGATCAGAACACCATTTGGTACGCCTTAAAAAAATTAACCTATCAGGTTTACATTTTAATATCATATGTTGACATGTTTGTGATTATCTAATTTTATTGTAGTATTGCTTCAGTATTGTTTAAGTCATAATAAAGTCAACATTTGATTTAGAAGTCCAAATTCAGCATCATTTGTGCGATTACGGCTTGTAGTAAATATATTTCTATATCGTAGTTATCGCAACGGAATGTAGAAAACTAAGTTTTGATAAAAGTGACATTTACGAACGAAAATAATGCAAATTCAAGGTGTTCCTTCAATGATTGGATGCTGATGAGCATACAGCGTGCTTCAAAAATGGAAGAGATAACAACCTAACCTAATTTACGAAGGGCAAACATAAAAAATTGCTTCTGTACCGACTCTATTCGTTCTTCCTGTATGACTGAAAAGGGTTACCAAACTACATTATTGTTTGCATTATAAAAATGGCCTTTTTTTCGGATGGTGATAAAAAAAGCTAAGACAGATAATTGCTTTGGTAAATTTTCCATAGAATGTAATTATTTGAGCTTACTTACAAAACAATTCTACGCCCTTCCGAGCGGCTTTCCGGCAGTTAACCGGAAATTTATCTATTTTTTCGTTGTATTTATCAATTCCTCCTTCAGTTTTCGCGACAAAATTCTTGGAGTAGATCTCACGCTTCAGGTTGGCCTAGAAATTCTCGATGGGACGCAGCTGGGGGACGTTGGGCGGGATCGCCGATTTGGTACCACATCGATATTCAGCCCCTCCATCTCCTCCAACGATCGCTTCGAGTAGTGGACCGACGCCAGATCCAGCCAGAACACTGCGTCTTCGCTCTTATGGTATTTCTTGATGAACGACGCAACACCTCGGAGCTCACTTCCTTCGCGGGAGAGGTAAACTACGAAGTGCCCAGCCAGTCGTTTCTATCCAGGGTGAGATAGGTTTCGTCGTCCATCACCACCGCCACGTCACGATTCGCCGGAAAAATCGAGTTTACCATCTTATTCAGCCGCTGCCGCTGCGTCATTGCCTGCAGCTCCGAAATCAGTGGACGTGACTTCCGCTTCCTGACATGTATGTTCATGTTCGCCAGGTGCTTTTTCACTGTTTGGTTGGTTGAACCGACCTCCCGGCCAAGCGCACGCAGCGATGTAACCACTTTTCCCTCGGTCTTCCCCTTCAGCATCTTTTGGAGCTTCTTGTCACTCAGGGTCGTCGGCCGTCCGGAACCGGGCTTTCTTTCGATGCTCTGATTGTTGTCTTATAGTGTCATGTTGTGGTAGTTTCCAGAACAGGTGTATCCGGTGTTCACAAAGTGCCTCACGATGTCCGTTTTAGACGTGGCGGGGTGCCGTTCTTTGAATGCGCACACTTGTGAACGGAGTTGCTTCACTGTTTTTGCCATCGTGGTTAGAGCCTCAAGCAGCCTAACCTCAAGCTGGCATCTATTTTGTCTCCCTGAGTACTGTTGGGTGATACTTACAGGAAATGACGACTTTTCATGTAGCATAGTCTGTATCCGTCCCACTAAAACCCTGACAGGCCTTCAGTATGTTCCACTCTCCACCGACCGACTTTGCAAGCCGATCGGGAGTAGGCTTAGATGACCATCCTGACTTGCGCCGATCAGACTCTGAACACGGTGTCTCCATGAAGGCCGGCATCAACCCTAGCGTGGCCTCGCTGCTCGCCTTCAAGGTTGCATAAATAACCGTGGAATCACTAAGGCGACTACTTCACGTAGTTCTGGAGAGCGGCTGAAGGGCGACCCAACAGCATGGAGCCGCAAGCTCCAAATGAAACGATTTAGCGAGAGGAGATGAGCCCGCTCGCCAAATGAGGTTTGACCAGATCCCCGCCTAGCTGGAAGACGGGATCCTGTGGCACATCCGATACCATGGATGGGCATGGGCTTATGCGGGCCATGGAATGAAAGCTCGCTACGCTTCCAAAAGTGTTGGCAGTCGCAGAAATTTTTTTAAATAATTTCTATGTGAGTACGGAATGAAAGAAATGTTGAAATTGCTGTTGATGTCTTCTATAATATTTTTTTTGGAATTATTCATAAAGAGGTTCCAATCAAAATAATACGACATCATGGCAATTCAAAAAATTTTGTCTGGTATAATAGACAAACAAAAAATTCAAAACATCGCAAGTAAAAGGTGTATAAAAATTACAAAAAAAAAAAATAAAATAACAGCAATGAAGATTTAGAGAAATATTTAGACGTTTGCAATCAACTAAATTTAGCCATCGACATCGCATTTGAAGAGTATAAGACTAAAACTGGAAAGGAAATAAATATGTGCCCTGAATTAATTTTCAATTACGTTAAAATAAAATTTATATCTGAAAATTTTCCATCATCCATGCATTTAGATGAACGCATTGGCAGCCATTCGGAAGAAATCTACAATCTTTTTGCAATATTTTTCCAGGAATATGCAGTATGAATACATGACTATCTTCATGATTTAGGTGCAACACGACGAAAATGGAAAGACGTCGCGTAGCTCAAATCGGTGAAGGTGACTTTTTTCCTTTTTGTGTTTTGTATGACGTGAATAACTTTTGTCTGCTTTGTCAGTAGGTTCCATGTTTTTAAATAACGATATAAGCTAATATGTTTTATTACAACAGATTAACAGGTGGCTTCGGAATCATTGGACCTCGCTGTATTCAAATAATAATTCAACAGAAGAATGGTCCGATCCGCCATGTGTCTCAGTTTTTCCTGGATATTCATCTGCACCGCGTTGCACTAGCGGTGGCTACAAGCAAATCCTGAGACTCAATGTACCGAGAAGAAGAAGCAGCTGAGAAGATGGTGGAAATATCCAAACGCCAGAAACTCGAAGAAAGGAAGGAAAAAGCTGAGTTGAAACAGAAGGAGAAAGAAATGAAAGCTGTGGCTAAATTAAAGAAACGGGAAGATCGAACAAAGCACAAGGAGAAACTAGAAGAAGAGAAAAAGGCGAAAAAGGCAATTCGCATGGAGATTAAGGAAGCTAGATTGAAGCAGAAGGAAAGGATAACAAACAAATTACCACAACCAAGAAAAATTACCACAGAAGCATTACATTATCAGTCCAAATATTATCAAATATGTATAAGAATGTACTACATGTATTACATTACACGATAACTATTTCTAAGCAAACCAGTTTTTTTAGTTTCATTGCCTTTTACATTATGTGAAGTACTGCTCGATTAAGATAATATGAATAACAGTTACTTTGCAATCACCTCAGGTTTATAGGTCACCAATCATATAGACCAGTTGTTTTTATGGTTTTAAGCACTTCACCAAACAAAAAAACTATATGCATATTTTTTGAATCTATAGAAAATATGTGGGATACTTTAAACTTATTTTATGTACCTTTGAATCACAAGATGTGGTATAAAATGGATGAGCCTTAATACTGAGTAAGGAACTGTTCCCTCATCCATCGTAGACTTTAGTAGACTTTTTCCAACTATAGCGTGCTGGTAGAAAACGCCGTCCGTGAAAAGAAGAAGACCAGAATCATCTCAACTGCCGCTGGCCATCCGCAACGACGAGGAGCTGAAATTTTTATTCTCCGGTGTGACCATTTCATAGAACGCTGTCCTTCCAAACGTCCTGCAGCCCAAGGAGGGTACACTGGCGAGCAGTCGTTGCTCAGAGAAGTATTGGTGCAGTTTGCTGTTGGTGCTGATGAACCGTCAACCTTGTTGCGAGAAACATGGCTGTTGAAGCCGCCCGTGACGAGACAAGAATCGATCATCCCACGTCACCTGCAGATGGCCAGCCACAACGATGAGGAGCTGAGCGAAAAAAGAAATCCCAAGGGGCATCGCAAACTATTTCTCCCCCGTCAACTAAATCCGTCCTTTTCAGGACGACCAAATCAGTTTGGTTGAAGTTTTCTCTTGTGCAGTTGTAAATTCAGTTACCTTGTCATGGCTGAACATAGCATTCATTAAACGCCGCGTTTGAGAGTATATCACCATGAACCTTGAACAACTAACGAACGAAATTCTAGAAAGGATAATTCGAACCGAACGGTGACACGCAGAGACTGACCGTAAGGTTGAGTTCGTCATAGTTCAGAGTTGTGCATACCGGATTAGTTGCTGGCAGTGGCAAGCAAATTAGGCATATTTCTGTTAAGAAAATCATCCGTCTAGCGTGCACTAATTAATGCTAATTATTGTGGCGCAATAACTGAAGTTCGTCCCCTTTGATGCAATTTGTATCACATTGACTGGTACCGCATTCTTTCGTGAAATAGCATCCGACGCCATTACCATACTAGCTCTTAGCAGAAAATTTGTTTCAGTCTTCTGCTGTAGCAACGCAGTAGGCACGCCTGGCAAAGTGCACTGGTTAGCAGTAGTCATCCAGAGAAGTTGGCGCAGTTGGCACCTCATCTACCGGGTGCTGAAGCATTTTAACCCGATTCTGTAGTTTCCTCCAAAACAATAAGCATTTTGAACAGCTTCGTAAATAACATTTCCGAGCGGATTGAAAGCGTAGATGTCCGACTGACTTAAATCAATTGGCGGATGACGTCTCTGGAAATTTGAACCGCCTTTCGATCCTGCTGCCGGGAGAGCTAGCCAAACACGAGATTTCCGAGAAAAGCGAAGCCGTGGCCAAGTAAACCAGCTTCATGATGGAATGAGGTGGTGGCAGTAGTTCCCTTGAACCCAAATTGGCCCTTTTTAGGGCCATCAAAGCAACTGAAAAGAGAGTTGACATGTCTCTGGGAGTGCTGGGTTTTGGGGTGGTCGATTGTGAAAAATATCTTTCGTGTTTCCCGAAGCCGTAATGTTTCTCACATTTGTTCATTTGGCAGTGTTGTAAAACCCGTATGCAATTGGCGGAGCATGAAACCTGCATCTTTGGTAATAGTGTCCCAACTGACTTGTAACCCATTTGCACTACAGTGTATATTACGTGACATAGAGTATCTTAATATCATATGTTATACATATTATTTCCAGTGAAAGCAAGTTGTATGAATGTAGATACCAAGGCAGGCTGTATCAAATAATTAAAGTTGTAGTGCGAACGTTTAGTGTATGAGAGTTAGATTTGGAACGAGACCTATTTCGGCCAATCCTTAAACAATCAAGCGATTTAGATTGCACATTGCTGCGTAGTTCTACGTCACCTTTGCGCACAACCCCATTGGGCTGTACCTTATACAGTAGCGGACATTAAAATTGCACCAAGCATATGTTTTGTGTTCAAACATGATTAAATAAGTAATCCAATGGTTTATTCTCAACAAGACCTATGAGGGGTGATTACTGTTACCAAAAGTAATTTATCTAGGTAACAATATGCACCTAGTTTAAACCCGTGATTGAGTTGGAGTTGAAGAAGGTAAGTTGATTCATATTGAGAGTGGTCAAAAAAAGTGCACCAGGATTCAAAATTCAAGTCAGATTGTATTTATTTAATTCATTTAGGTACTTTTTTCAAAAAACAGTAGAAATATGTTTAATATTTAGTTGCGTAGCCATTTGATGCGATAACTGCTGCACAGCGATCTGGCATTGAATCAACCAAAGCGATAAGACGTTCAATTGGTATTTTGAACCATTCTTGCTCCAGTCCTGCCATTAGTTCGTCTGTATTCTTGTACGTACGTACGCGAATTCGACGTTCGAGCTCTTCCCATAAATGCTCAATTGGATTGAGGTCCGGTGATTGCGACGGCCACTCTAAAATAGGCACTTTATTCCTTTTCATCCATAATTTGACCAGATTTGAAGTGTGCTTGGGATCATTATCTTGTTGAAAAGTCCACCTTTTTGCCATACGGGTGGTAGCATGTGGAAGCATAGTGTTCTCCAGCAGTTCTTTGTACACCTGGGCGGTCATAATTCCTTGAATACGACGTATTGGACCAACGCCGTTTCGACTGAAGCAGCCTGAAATGATAAATACATGAAAGAGCAATTATGAAAATAATATTTGTGAAGGTTTACCCCAAACCATGATACTTCCACCGCCATGTTTCACCGTTGGAACCTGGTATCTCGGG